>PVKE010003234.1:0-74062 GCA_004027555.1 Craseonycteris thonglongyai
GAGTGTGTCCATAATGCTGGTGCCCTCTCCCACCTTCCCTCCCTCTCTCCCTCCCCCCTCCTCCCCCTCCCTCCGGCAATCACCAAGCTCAAATAGCAATTCTTAAGGAGATATTAGTAATGAGATTTATAGGTTAGATGCAACAACAACAACAACAAAAAAGCTGTAGCATCTTAATAATGAGGAAAACTAATGGCAGTCAGGTACACATGATTATAAAAGCATTTTAGTGCACCGAAGGCCTCACGAGAGGGAGGGCTCGGTGGCAGATGAGATTGCTAAGGCTCAGGCTGCTCGGCCTGGTGGCGACACGATCTTTGCGAAGATCATTCGTAAGGAAATCCCAGCCAAAATCATTTTTGAGGATGACCAGTGTCTTGTTTTCCATGACATTTCCCCTCAAGCACCAACACATTTTCTGGTAATACCCAAGAAGCATGTATCTCAGGTTTCTGTAGCAGAAGATGATGATGAAAGTCTTCTTGGACATTTAATGATTGTTGGCAAGAAATGTGCCATTGATCTGGGCCTGAAGAAGGGTTATCGAATGGTGGTGAATGAAGGCTCAGATGGGGGACAATCTGTCTATCATGTTCATCTCCATGTTCTTGGAGGTCGGCAGATGAACTGGCCTCCAGGTTGAGCATATTTTAGGGATAATTTTCCCTTTTCTAGGCAGTGATCAGTTTTACCAGTTCTAATATGTTAAATGGTACACTTATTTTTGCCTGTGTATGGACAGATTGAAGAAATAATTTGAAAAACTCATACATAATAAACAACATGGAAGCAAAAAATAAATAAATAAGAATTTTAAAAGGCTGGAAAGCTATCCCACTCAGAGCTTTGTGCATGATTTGACCCGTATATGACAAGAATGGCAATGAAGCATGGATAAAAACAGTTATGAGGATACAAGATCTTTAGGTCATAGCTCCCTGTGGAGACTAAAGAAAAATGAGGTCAGTGCTCATTCTTGAGAAGGAAATGAAAGGTGAACATGACTAATGCAGATAAAGTTTGGAGTATAGAACCAGGTATATGAAAGGAAACTCTTCAAGGATGTAATAGTTCAAAAGCAAGAGGGCATGAAATAGAACAAAGAAGGGACTGACGTTTAAATAATGTTATTGAAGAGTGCAATTCAGATGTGGAAGATAATGGCCAAAGGCGGCCATGGAATTTTCCATTTAGGAAGAAGGTATTTGTTAAATACTTAGGGAAAAGTATGAAAAAAAACTGTTGAGTGTGGTAGTGTGACCCAGATGTTTACGTTGTTGTTGTTTTTGAAGAACTTTTATTTTCTATTTTGGACTGTATCTTCTGGATAGTTAGCTCAGAGGTAAAAGATCACATCTATTGAGCAGTTCATAGTATGTTATTTACTTATTCACTTCATTGCTAACAGTCAATCAATGTTTGTGTATATGAAATTACTATATTTGGAAGTTTTTATTCACAAGCATTTTTGTATTCTGACATTACAATCTGTCAGTAGAGAAAGTAATATTTACTAACTACATAATGAGTAAAAAAACACACATAAGGGCTACTCAGGCAGATCTGGGAGGAAGCCAGAGGTCAATTTATTACAATCAGTACTTTCTTTGTTAAATGAAAGTAAACTTCATGTACATGAAACTTGTGTTTCTATGAACTACATCATCCTAAGGGTAAAAAATGTACTTGTATTAATTACAGTAAATTATGTTCTGTTTCTGGAATTTTTACTAGCTACTATTTCATTATTTCCATTACCCCTCATAGCTGTTGTATACAATTTCTGGGTGTCTACAGAGGTGTCTCCTCTGATTTCATAAACAGGTATTTTTAACCATTGTTAGCAATGTAAAGGAATTTTATTAGCTCCTTCTGATGGCCACAGCCACCTTCTAGGCACAGCCACTGGGCACCATCTCCAAACGTCAATGCTGCCCTTAAGTATCCTAAGGCAGTTCTGTGCTATGTGAGCCCTTCAGTGACATATGGGCCACACTCAACTTCCCTCTGCAGAGCTGGTAGAGTGTCTCTCTCCCATTTTGGTATTTTTATTTATTTATTTTGTTACATGGATAACAAACTGCTCTGCCTTAGTCTAAGTACCTTAGCAGTTTTAGTAAAAAGATTACATATATATGTACTATATTTTTCCATGTATTTATAAGATGCCCCCATGTGTACAAGTAAAATGACCCCTACTTTTCTAATCCAACATTAAGAACTGAATACACGAGTTACTCCCAATATATAAGATGACACCTACTTTTTGACCTACAATTTTAGACAAAAGTATCATCTCATACACAGAAAAATATGGTATGTTAATTTAAACACAGCTAGGATTCAGTCAGTGGTTTAACAATAAACATTTCACTTTTTCTTTGCTGATACTAAAGTTTTATTATTGGGCCATATCACTTACATTCTTTGGGCATATTCCTCCCCAAGGAGCTTGCTTCTCAGTCCTGAATGCAAACATATTTTATTCACTCAACACTCTTGAGTATATTTTCTGTCTCCACCCATTTCTCCAAGTCTGTCAGGAAATTTAGACGTGTCTGAAGCTGAGAAATGAACCACTGAGGTAAAAGCTGAATGATCAGGTTGCATGAGTACTCTTAAAACAAACATAAAAACAAAACAAAAAATAATAAAGAGGAGAGGAGGTAGAGGAGAAGTAGAAATAAGAGAAAAAGGCAAAAATGAAAAAAAAAAGAAAGTGAAAATGAAAGCAAACAGTAAACAAGTTTTCCATTCTAGTTTTCTCCCATGTTATACTTGGTCTTTCATCAATACTCTCGTTTTTCTTAGATTAATATTAACATTTCCCTTTTCTTATCAACGTGTGATATTTCTTGTCAGATGGGTTCAGCTAGGTCCCATCAAAATCTTTACACTTTACACTTCGGGTGGTAGATGCAATTCATGGTTCAAATGAATTTCAGTTTTAAGCAGTGACTGCCTTACAGGTATTCAGTTCAATTCTCTTCATATTTCTGAGAGAATACCAGAAGTGCACACCTGTGGTTGCCAAAAGAGAAAGAAATTCTCCCCATATCTCTTTCTAATTCTTGTTGACTCCTGCTTTATGCCATACTATTTTTGTTGGTGGCCTGTTGCATCTTTATAATATAATTTTCCATGGCATAAAATATTTTCCCCTTGGAACCAATAAATTGCTCTTTCAACCAAGTTGAGCAAATCTTTTGCACAGATGTTTCAGTGACACCAACAAAGCTTGTGAGCCACCAATTACTGGCAGGGCCTGACTGGGTGGACTTTGGTTCCTTTGTTTGCTGGAAGGCAGAGCTGCGCAACCTCATAGGCAAGATGAAGCAAACCCCCAATGCTGGGACACCAGGCAATCTCGGAGGTTAGACTAGCTGTCTGTTCTCAAAGAATAGAAGCGTGTCCTATTTATTTGCTGATGACCTTAGCAGCGGAGTCAACATTGACTGTAAGCAGCAAAATTAAGATGGCTACGGAAAGTTTCCATGGCATCATTAAAACCTGCAGGAGTATTTAAGGTAGTCCAGTTTTAAAACTGAGATTGTTATACTTCATAAGCAGTTGTAATAAATACCACAGAGTGATCTTTTGTGCACTTTGCCCAATTTTGTCCAGTGGGAACAACTGTAGTGTATTAACAACCAAGATATTGACATGGATGCAATACAACAATCTGATTCAGGTTCTTTAGTTTTACTTGTACACGTGTACACATGTGTGTATATTGTATGTATGTCTGGGTGTGCAGATATTAAGTTCTGTACACTTTTATCACTTTGTAGGTTTATGCATTCACCATCACAGTCACAATATTGAATAGTCTTAACACTACAAGGATTCCTTATGTTGCCAGTTATAACTGCATCCAGCTCCTTGGCCCCTGATCTTCCTTAAACAACAACTAATCTGTTCCTCATTTCTGTATTTTACCATTTCAATAATGTTATATAAATGGAGTCATATATTAGGTAACCTTGTAAAAATTGACTTTATTTTTAGAGCAATTTTAGATGCATAGCATAATGGAGCAAAAGGTACAGACCCCCTGTCCCCACACATACCTAGCCTCCCCCATTACCAACATCCCTCACCAGAGAAGCACATATGTTGTAATTGATAAACCTACATTGATACATAATTTTCACCTAAAATCCACAGTTCATATGTAAGTACATAGTTTAAATATTTTGTATCGGGTTCACTTTTGGTGTTCTATATTGTGTGGGTTTGGACAAATGTATAATGACATATATCTATCATTGTAGTATCACAGAAAATAATTTCACTATCTTAAAAATCCTCTGAGCTCTGCCTATTTATCCCTTCTTTCCTCTAACCCCAACAACCACTGATCTTTTTACTTTCTCCACAGTTCTGCATTTTCCAAAATGTTATACAGTTAGAATCGTACGTATCATATTTGGATTTCGGAATTGGCTTTTTTTTACACAGTATAATTCTCTGGAGACACATGCAGGTTGTTGCATGTGTAAATGTTCCTTTGTTGTTGTTGTTGTTACTTCTGGTAGTAGCTCATGATATGGATGTATCACAACTACTTAACTTGTTTAACTGTTCACTTGTTGAAGGACATCTGAACCGATGCCAGTGTTTGGTTATTTTTAATAAAGCGATTAGGTACCTTCATGTACAGATTTTTGTGTGAATATAAATATTTATTTGTCTGGGATGAAGGCCCAGGAGTAGTTTTTGGGTTGTCTTATATTTGACTGTTTAGTTTTATAAGAAAATGCCAAATTGTTTTCCAAAATGGTTGTATTAGTTTCCACCAGCTATATATGAGTGATTCAGTTTCTGAACATATAATAGCTTTGCCAGACTTTGGTGGTGTCACTTTTTATTTCAGCCATTCTGATAGGTGTATAGTGAAATTACATTGCTATTTTAATTTATATTTCCCTAATGGCTAATGATGTTGTATATCTTTTTATGTGTTTATTTGCCATCTGTGTATCTTCTTCATATGAACTTTCACAGAGCAAAATTTTAAATTTTGGTGAGGTCCAATTTCTCAGTTTTTTGGGTTTTTTTTAATGTTTATTTATTTATTTATTTATTTATTTTTGACAGAAGAGAGAGAGAGAGAGATACAGAGACAGAGAGAGAACTGAACTGGGGGAGCTCCCAGGTCAGCATATGGGTCCCCACGGGCCGGGGCTGGGATTTGATCCCCGGTCCTCAGCGCTGCAAAGTGAGCACTTAACCCACTGAGCCATCCCGGCTTCCCCTCAGTTTTCTTTTTATGGATTGTACCTTTGGTACCAATTCTAAAAATCCTCCTAGCTCCAAAATCCAAAGAATTTGTCTTGTGTATTTTTTTCCAAAAAGTTCTACAGTTTCAGGTTTTATATTTAAATCTATGACCTATTATGAGTTAATTTTTGTGTGAAGTGTAAGAATTGTTTGTTTGCTTTGGGGGTGGGGGTTGGCGCGGGCTATGGAAATTCAGTTGCTGCAAATCATTTGTTGAAAAGGCTGTCTTTCCTTCATGGGACTGTTTGTGTAGCTTTGTCAAAAATCATTCAAGAGTATTTCTATGGGCCCATTTTTGGCTCCTCTATTTGATAACATTGATTTATGTGTTTATTCCTAAGGTAGTCCATTTTTGTGATCTAATTTGCTGAGTGCATGTACTTTAAATGAATTCACTATAACTTATTCTTATGATTAATAGTTTAAAGTCATTCTAGTTCTCTTGTTTTTAAAAAATAAACTAGTGAATCAAAAAGGAGCTAATGAAAATAATTACAACTTATTGGGAGCTAATTAGTTGCCAGGTACTCTTTCAAATACTTTCTTTTTTGTATTATTTAACCTGCACAACAACCCTAAGCGGTAGGTACTATCTTTATTTTTTAGATGAAGAAACTGAAGCACAGAGGAATTAAAGATTATACAGCTCTTAAAACAGAATATGCAGTATGAGTCTGGAGATAGGACCATTATTCACAGTGCTAGACAAGTTCTTACATAAGGGTACATATTTAAACCTTATAGAAGCCTGGGTAATAGTTTTCACTGAATCTATTTTAATGCAATTATGAAAGTTTGCATTTACATTTTGCTGACAAGCTGACCCACTATAAGAATAGAGATGTCATCTACTTGTAAAAATAAAATGCAACTACCTAAAAATGCACAGCATTTTCTGAAAGATATTTTTCAATAATATTTAAAGAACTTTGCTTACTTTTTCTTGCTACTTGGTAATGTTTACTTTGATAATATTCACCTTATTTTAGTATTAATTATAATAAAGAGGCATGAAATAAAAACGTTATTATCTTTAGAACCCCAGACAATGTATATTAATCTACTGTTATTTCTCCATGGTTTTATTTAAATTATACCTAGTATAGGCAGAAATTGTTGCATTAATATTTTTATTAGTGGACTCAGATGTTTTTAAAAATAGTGAACAGAAAGATAACTTTTCCATGAAGCCTACCTACTTGGGTGTTTAATAAAAATTTTATGATGCTCTTTAAATGTATTCAATGACAGTGGTTGTCAATATTTTGAAGGTATTGGTGTTTTTTTTTTAATGACTGTTTTAACGATTGTTAGAGAAGTTATTTTTCTTACTGTTAATATAGTATTTCCTGTTACTTTCATGTGGTATTGACATTTAGCATTTTCCTTTCATCATATACAGAGGGTGCCAACAAATGTATATATCTTTAAAGAAAGGAAAAAACTGAATTAAAATTGTAATATTCAATATATACTGATAACAAAAAATGAATACAAGACATGTTTGACTTCTGCATTTACAAGAGGCGCTCAAAGTGGTTACCATGAGCATTGAAACACTTTTTACTATGGTGAACTGCTGCTTGAGCAACGTTGACCAAAGTGTCCAGTTATTTTGCTGTGCTTGCTGTTTCAATTTATCACACATCTCAAACTTATCACAAATGCATGTGATTGTTAGGCATGCTGGAGGCATGCCTCCATTGTCACTGCCCACATCTTGACTTTAGCCCCGTGAAACTGATTTCAGAATTCCAGTGTCCAGAACTATAAAGGAATACATTTACATTGTTTGAAGCTATCACGTTTGTGGTTACAGAAACCATAGGAAAGTAATTATGGTAGTCATACAGAGGTACAGAGATGGAGTGTTGTGAGCAAAAGTCTGATTTGAAACATGTTGAGACCAAAATTTAGTTTAAAGTGGTTGATTGTGCAATTATTTTCCTTTTGCTACAGATATATTGAAAAAGATAGCTTGCTTCACCCTTGAGGCCAGGGAAACCAGTGAGAGGAGAACCTGTAGGATGGTATCAAAGAGAAAAGTGGGCAGGGCAGGGATCAAGACAAGCCAGGTAGGAAATTTCATGATACAGTTCAAGGGAAAAGCTCTTATTTGACAAATCAAAGTTTTAAAGAGGAAGAAAGCTACAGGGCAAGGTGCAAATGAGGTAGAAAAACAAAAAAAGCAACAGGTCAGTGCAAGAAGCTGAGCTAGGCAAGTCTATTAAAGTTGGTGTTGGTTAAAGACTCACCAGATGAACGGGAAATGGCTCAATTCAAGGTTACTTTCACTTGGGTTGCCTAGCAAACAACTGTGTAAATCATGTCAGTAAAACCTATAAATGAATGTATGCAGTTACCTGATGCCTACCTTGTTCCTTAGGGAGTTGCCACCTAATTCTGTGATTAGTGCTGCCTATGGGGAATTTAAAACCCATCAGTTCAGAGGAAACAAGAAATCTCAGAGCCTTCTCTGCCTTCTAAACAATTATCTAGGAGTGGGGACACAGCATATCAGTGGTTTACTTCCTTCTGGGAAAGCCCATATAAGAGTATATACTTAAAGAAGCAATCACCAGCAACCATCTGACACAGTTCCACACTATCGCATTTGGACTACTTGTTGCCCTTCACCATTTCCCCCCATTTAGAGATTTTTCAATTACAATTCACATTCAATATTATTTTATATTAATTTAAGGCATATAGCATAGTGGCTAAACATTTATAAAATGTAAGTAACCCCCCTGATTAGTCTATTACCCCCATCTGGCACCATACATAGTTATTACAATATTATTGACTATATTCCTTATGATACACTCTACATCCCATGACTACCTTCTAACAACAAATGTGTAATTTCTTAATCCCTTTACCTTTTTCACACTGTCTTTAAACTTCTTTCCATCTATCACACTGAATCTAGTACCCATCTGATTCCATACATAGTTATAACGATATTACTTATACATCTTATGCTACACCCTATCTCTCCATGACTACTGTGGAATTACCAATGTTTTTTTCTCAATCTTTTCTCCTTTTCACCCATCCCCTCAACCCCACTCTCATCTGACAACCATCAAAATATTCTCCGCATCTATGTTTGTTTCTGTTTTGTTTACTTTGTTTTTTAGATTCCATTTATAAGCAAAATCACATTGCATTTGTCTACTCCTGTCTGACATGCTCCAATCAGCACAACACCCTTCAGGTCCATCATGCTGCTGCAGATGGCAAGCACCCATTTCCTTCCATGACCAAGCAATATTCATTGTATGTACAAACCACCTACTCATCCATTAGTCCAGGGGTGTCAAACTCAGTTAAAACACGGGCCATCTGGTGCAACAGGAAAGATTCACGCGGGCCACATCACATTTACAAACGTCGCTGGAACTGAGTCCGCGCGTTTATACACGCCCACAGGCCCCCAGGAAAGGCACTGGGCCACGTGTATACTCGTCTTCAGTAGTTAAAGGGTTAACGAGGGAATTGTGTGTACGGTATTGCCTTGATCTTCCCTAAGTGCTATTCTCTTCATAACAATTTTTTCTATTTTCATTTTATTTCAGAGCATTGTGGGCCACAAAAAATTACCTCGGGGGCCGCATGTGGCCCACGGCCACCAGTTTGACACCCCTGCATTAGTCCATTGACAGACACCCAGGCTGCCCCCTCTCCCACCCTGTATCTTGGCTATTGTAAATAATGCAAATACGGATGCATTCATTCCCTCAAAGCAGTGCTTTGGGTTATTTCAGGATAAATACCCAGAAGTGGGATTACTGGGTCCTTTGTCTCTTGTTATAGCCTTTGCTTTAAAGTCTGTTTTGTCTGGTATAAGTATTGCTACTTCAGCCTTTTCTTTTCTTTTAATTTTCATTTTCATGAAATATCTTTTTCCATTCCTTTACTTTCAGTCTGCTTGTGTTTTTCAATGTGAGGTGAGTCACTTGTAGGCAGCATATGTAAAGGTTTTGTTTTCATATCCATTTCAACAACTAACATTTTTGGTTAGAGCATTTAATCCATTTACATTTAAAATGATTGTTTTTTTTTCAAGATTTATTTTATTGTTTTTGACATAGAGAGATAGGGACAGAGAAAGTCAGAGAGAGAGAAGGGGGAGGGCCCAGAGCAGTCTCTAAAGTTGTATGTCATTAGTTTTTTGACACAGTTTCATTCCACACAGGTGGGTGCAGAGTTGTGCAAGGTGGGAACTGGGCAGGGGGTCTCCCACATGGGACACATGCCCTGGAGAGCTGGGGACTGAACTGGGGGCCTCCTACATGGAAACACACTCTAGCAGGAACCAAACTGCCCCCCACTCCCCATGGAGTTCAGCATATGGGTCCACATGGGCCAGGGCTGGGACTGGGATGCAATCTTCGGATCTCAGCACTGCAAAGCAAGTTCTCAACTTGCTGAGGCATCCTGATATCCCCTAAAGTAATTGTTGATAGTTATGTAGTTATTGTTATTTTATTTTTATTTATTTATTTATTTAAAAGATTTATTTTATTGTTTGAGAGAAAGAGAGGGAGAGAAAGGAACAGACAGAGAAGTGGGGAGGGCCCAGAGCAGTCTCCATAGTTGTACATTGTCAGTTGTGTCATACTTTCATTTCACACAGGCAGATGTGGGGTCATGTGGGGCCAGAACTGAACTGGGGGCCTCCCACATGGGAGTTGAGAAACTTTCCCTCCATTTCAGCGATTACCAGTTGTGCCACAGTTCATCATATGGGTTTGCATAGGATTCAATCCACTGACCTAGCAGTTGGTTGTTAGGCAAGCGCTCAACATATTGAGCTACCCTGGCATTCCCTATTGTCATTTTATTATTCATATTTTTTATATATTTTTTTCTTTTTATCTTAAAGAAGTTTCTCTAAGATTCCTTGTAATACTGGTTTGGTGGTGATGAACTCCTTTAGTTTATTATTGTCTAGGAAGCTCTTTATTTGTCCTTGGATTATAAATGATTACCTTGCTGGATAAAGTAATAATCTGGGTTGTAGGTCTTTGCTTTCCATCACTTTGAATATTTTATGCCAATCCCTTCTGCCATGCAAAATTTATGTTGAGAAATCAGCTGACGATCTTATGAGAGCTCCCTTCTAAGTTACTAGCTGCCTTTCTCTCTCTCTCTCTTTTTTTAAAATTTATTTTATTGTTTTTGACAGAGAGAGAGAGAAAGAGAGAGAGAGAGAGAGAGAGAGAAATACAGAGAAGGGGGAGGGCCCAGAGCAGTCTCCATAGTTGTATGTCATTAGTTTTTGACATAGTTTCACTCCACAGGTGGGTACACCTGGTGGAAACAGGCAGGGGTCTCCCACATGGTAGGCACACCCCTGCGAGCTGGGGGCCTCCCACTTGAGATCCACACCCTGGGCCTGAGCCCAACCAGGGGCCTCCCTCAAGGGAAGCTCATCCCGGCAAGAACTAAACTAGGGCAGGAACCCCAGATCAGCATATGGGCCCGCACGGACCAAGCCAGGCCTCGATCCTTGGACCCCAGGGCTGCGATGTGAGCACTCAACCCACTGAGCCATCTCAGCTTCCCCTAGTAACCTTTCTCTTGCTTGCTGCTTTTAGGATTCTCTCTTTGTCTCTAAACATTGCTATTTTAAAGGTTTATTTTATTATTGAGTTTTGACAGAGAGAAACAGAGACAGAGAGAGACAGAGAGAAGGGGGAGGGCCCAGAGCAGTCTCCATAGTTGACATTAGTTTTCCATATAGTTCCACTCCACAGGTGGGCACAGGGCTGTGCAGGGCAGGAGCTGGGCCGGGAGCCTCCCACATAGGCCCCGGCAAAAACTGAACTAGGGGCACACCTCAGTTCAGCATGTGGGTCCGCATGGGCCAGAGCCAGGACTCGATCCTCGGTTCCCGGGGCTTCAAAGCACTTAACCCGCTGAGCCATCCCAGCTTTCCCAACATTGTTATTTTTAATTATAATGTGTCTTGGTGTGTGCCTGTTTGGATTCATCTTGTTTGGGACTGTCTGTGCTTCCTGGGCTGTATGTCTATTTTCTTCACTAGGTTAGGAGAGTTTTTAGTCATTATTTCTTCAAATAGATTCTCAAGCCCTTGCTTTCTCTCTTTTCCTTGTGGTAATCCTATGATGTGAATGTTGTTACACTTGATGTCCCAGAGGTCTTTTAAGCTATCCCTTTTCCTTATTTTTTCTGATTCTGTTTTTTCTGTTTGATTGGGTGTTTTCTGCTACCTTGTCTTCCAAACAGCTGATTCATTCTTCTGCTTCATCTAGTCTGCTAGATGCATTTCCTTCTATTGCATTTCATTTCAGTTATGGTATTCATTCCTTTTGACTGGTTTCTTTTTATGGTTTCTATATCCTTCTTCATGTATCCTATCTCTTTATTGAAGTTCGCCATGAGATTATTATAACCAGTGTTTAGAACTCTGTATTGGTAGCCTGCTTGCCTCCGTTTTGTTTAATTCTTTTTCTGGCGTTTTCTCTTGTTCTTTCATTTGGAGTGTATATCGTAGTTTTCTCATTTTAACTGTCTCTCTCTGTATGTTTCTAAGCATTAGGTAGGTCTGTTATGTTTCCCAGTCTGGGCTGGGTGGCCTTATGTAGTAGGTATCTGGTGGGGCCCTAGCATAATCTCCCTGGTTACTTGCTCTGGGTGTTCCAGGAGTATCCCTTGTGTGGGTTGTGTGTGCCCTCCTGTTATATCTGAGCATTGATTGCTATTGGCATGTGAGTGGGTAGGATTGACCCTAAGGCTGACCCTGTACCCACCTGTGTGGAATAAAATTATGTCAAAAAACTGATGATGTACAACTATGGACACTGCTCTGGGCTCTCTTGTCTTTCCCTGTTCCCCTCTCTCTCTGTCAAGACAATAAAGTAAATCTTTAAATGAACCAACAAACAAAAACCAAAAATAGTTCAAATGTAGAGACAGTGCTTCTCAAACGTTCCCTCCTAAGTATCTATCAGGGACGAGGACAGTAAATATATACAATACATATGAACCTGAACTGAAGGTAAGAGTGGGATGGATCAGGAAGCAATCTAACATAGCTGAGAGTTTATCTTTAGAATAAATTTAAATGCAAATTGTATTCAAAGTGCCCATGTGTTTCATAGGCAAGGCTTCTACTTTGAAGCAAGTTGATTTTCTCAATGCATGGCATGAGTTTTACTCTGAGACTTTGTGTATCCACTGGCACTCTGTTTCCCAGTAGCTGCTCTGAATTCTCCATGTTTCTTCCTTGCAAAGTACAGCACTAGGGTACAGAGAGATCACTTAATGGGAGAAAATCTCTTCCTAAGAGAACTCAGTGATAGAAGAGAACTGGAGGCCATCAGATGCATGTGATGTAGGACAGGAGGGAAGAGTTTGTTATGGGCATGGGAAAAACCACTGGTGGGAATATCTTTGGATCTTTCCTTTCACTAGTTCTGGTGTCTTTGAATTTTGGGTAGTATTGATTTTGACTAATATGAGCCATAAATTTTCCCTTCAATAATTCTAAATGGCTCCATCTTCCTGTTATAAAACTGCCAGTAAGAAAAGTCTGATTTTGTTAGATAACCTGTGTGTCTTGCCCTAATCTACAACTGCAAATCTAACTATAGCTTCACCATCTGCTTAAAGGTTGTTACCCTGGTCCCAGAGGATAAAACTAACATATCTGTGTTTTATTTTTTTATTTTGTATTAAGGTTGACAGTCCTCTCAGTGCACTTCAGCTTTGCTCTTACCAGACATTTACAATGTCATTTAGGAGAGAAGTGCTGAGATGGGGGGAAATAGAAGCCTTGACTACACTGCAAATCTGATATGCAAGTTTTATCACAGGTGCATTATTTAGTAAAGATCATTTTGAGGCACTCTGGGATCTGATTAATTTTAAGAGCAATACAGGATGTTGTCTACTATTTTTAAAGGTCCTGAGGGATAAATGAACTCACCTGTTTTCTTATTACCAAGGGGATTTTTAACATAAAACGGAAGCATAACAGTTAGAATAAACTGTCATAGAATCTTGTTTATACTGGGGCATAAACTATACTAGGAGCTGAGATGTAGGATAAATGGGCCTATTGCATTAGAGTTTAAGTGAATAAAATGAAAATATGTTAAATTCTGTCTATTTATACGCATCACAAGAGTGTCTTGTACCTCTTGGAGAAAAGGTTCTATTATCTCTCTCTTTGTCTGTCTGCCTCTCTCATTTTTAAGAACTATTCCATATTTCTCCAGCCATAAGTTACCACTTCCTAACCCAAACTTATATTTCATTACATCTGCAACAAACATTTGGCAATTGGTCTTATAATGTGTTATTTTAAAATTGATGTTTAGATTCTGTATTTATTACATAGCTAGTACCTTTTCTTCCTAACTGGATTTTATGCCTTCAGAGAATTGGAACTATGATTTCCTTTTGGTATTACCCAATGGCTCTAATGTGGTTCTCAATGACTATTTTAATTGAGTTTCAATTATATAGACACATTTTTTAACCAGTGGAAAAAATAAAGTTTTATAATATTTACGGTAACAGTTTGTTACTCAAGGAGTCAGGTGTATGTAGTCAGATTATTTTCCTCATTATGGTAACTACCCACAACAAATCATTTCATGAACATTATTGTAAATTTAGTTTTTAAATCAGAGTTATGTATGGTGGCAGGTAGAATGGGAAAGTTGTTTTTTCTTTCTGTTTTTTATTTTTTAGTTCACAAAACTGTTTTATTTTTCTCCTGGGCACACAGGAAGACATATATTTCCCAGTACCCATTTGCATCTAAGTGGTGTGTGTCACTGAGCTCTTCTAATGAAAGGTGAATGGAAGTGATGTATATTATGGGCCTGGCCATAAAGTGTTCCTGTGAACCTTTCTTCCCTGTAACCACAGAGCAGGAAAGAAAGGCTTTTGAGATGGTGCAACATAACGTTACAGTGGGAATATCCTGAAGTCCTGAGGTGACCTCCCAGGAGATCTCTTGGTCTAAAATTTCAGCTCTGGATTTTATATGAGCAAGAATATTGTATAAACCTGCTGAGACATTGGGGTTGTCTATTTCAATTTAATGTTGATTGACACATCCAAAAATCAGTAATAGGGATGACAGGGTTAAGAACTGCAATTAGGGGATGTCAGGATGTCTCAGTGGGTTGAGCATTCGCCTTGCAGCCCCAGGGTCCAAGGACTGAGTCCAGCCCCAGCTCGTGTGGATTCATATGCTGAACTGGGGCATGCTTCCCATGTGGGAGGCTCCTGGCCTGGATCCTGCCCTGTTCAGCCCTATACCCACCTGTGTGGAATGAAACTATGTTGAAACTAATGACGCACAACTATGGAGACTGCTCTGGCCCCTCCCCATTTTCTCTGTCTCTTCCTGTCTCTCAGTCAAAAATAATTAAATAAATATTTTTAGAAAAGAAGAGGGACATTGAGTGAACAAATTAGAATTCTTGGAAATCAAAACTATGGGATCATAAATTTAATAAAGTATTTGAAAGATCTATTTGAAAATTTTTCTTAGTTAAACAATTAAAAAGATGAGGAATAGTTAAATTAAAAAAAAATTAGTTCAAAAATTTTCCTATCCAGATATTAGAATAAATGGAGGAAACAGGGGATAAACAATTGGGAAAATATTCCATATCTGAAGGATATGAATTGTCATCCTGATAGGGAATTTGAAGGACCATAGAACAAAGGATGAGACAGGATCCATGTTATGATACATCATTATGACATTTCAGAAAACTTGGGACAAAGAGAAACTCCCAAATATCCCAAGGAGAAAAAATATTGGCCAGGATTAAAAATTACATGAGTGACACTGGATACTAGAAGACAATGGTGTAACATATTCAAAATTCTGATTGAAATGATTTCCAAAATAAAATTGTATGCTCAGATAAGCTATCAATTATGTGGATAGAAAAAAGCATAATGCTTTTAGCTGGTTATAATATGATAGAATGTATTCAGGGTCCCTGAAAGTTGTGGGTGATAATTTTTCTTTATTATGTATTCCATTCTCAATTAGCCTTTCTAAGTTTTCCAAGGGATGTGATCTAAATTTTTAATTTGTCCTGCAAAGCATCTACATAAGGTAAGCATTTATGAATAGTGTTTATGAATAAACAGATTTTGCTCTACTTTGAATAATGATTATTTAACGTGCTGAATATAATAGTATTGTTTTGACATATGAAAGTAACTTATTTTCCTTAGTTGCCATTTCTCGATACCATAGCTAATATTTATTCTCAGACATTTTTTCATGATCTGTGTCTATAAAAAATATTGTCTTCTTTTTCTCTCATTTGCTTCAATAGTAAAGGATTTTGTTACTTGTATGTTTAGGAAGAAGAGTAGAGTATAATGCTCACATTTATTATAACAAAATACTTTCAAAGTCATTTATCATTCTATTGATCTAATAACACCAAGTACCAATAAATTAATCATAAAACTTGAATTATCTTATTTTAATTGCTATCCAGACCAGTAATCAGGTGCATAATTATTCCCAGCATTATTGTTGGTAATCAAGTGTTTACTGTCACTATTGAATGGCACAGTAGTAAATAAAGAAATAAACTGTTTGGTTTATACTGTGGAGGAGGGTGGCTCTAGGCCTTAGAAATAATGGCTCAAGGAGAATTCAAGGTTCTTTATGAAGATCTGGAAATGAGAAAAGACTTTCGGCCAGAATTGTCAAAACAACAGATCACAAAGGATAGGAAAGAGAAAGTCAGCAGTTTTGGGTCTTAAGATAATTCAGACTTCAGAATGACAGCAAGAAAAACTGACCTCAGGTAGCTGAACAGAAAAATTCAGAATCAAAGAATATAAGAAGACCCTCACTAACCATTGACACCTATTTGTTTTTATTCAGTATACACATAATAGCAAATGTGTATAATTTCTTTCTGTTTGTAACAAAGCTTTTCTTTTATTCCCCTTTTTTTCCTTTTAAGAAGTATACCCTAGAAGTGTGGTGGGATATTTGACTTCCCAATGGAATTATTATAGGTGATGTTTCATATCACTAGTAAGAGTCCAACGAGAGCCTTCTGTGACCTCATGCACCCTAATTAACATGCAGTCATATGATGGAGGCTTTGTATTACTCACTCTCCCAAGTCAGTGCCAAGGCTGATTGCTGCCATTGTGTGTTCACTGTGAAATTATTGTTGACAAATGCTGTGGTGTGCTGGGAGCTGTCCAAAGTGCAGAGATTGGGACATGGGGGACTGTGAAAAATAGAGATGCCAACTGTCTTTGCCCTACACACACCCTTTCCTCAGGGAATCCACCTTACCCTACTCCTTGGAAGGAGTGGCCCTATGTATTACATGACTTCATCCTCCAAGTTATGGCTGGGTAGATTATAGTCTATAGATCAATGTCTGACCCAAACTAAGCCTGGAATTTGGAGGTGGGATGCTAAGAGCTTGATTCATATAAATAGTGGTAGGTTTTGTAGCCAGGAGTTCATGCAAACTTGGACTTTTGGCCTTGTTGACCACACACAGTCATGAAGAGAGAGGGAACGGAAGAAAGAAGAAAGACTGAACTTATGCTCATATGACTGCTTCCTGATGGAGTTGATACTGACTGGCTTTTTCAAGTGCAGTTCTTATTCACAGGAGTTCTGACTTTACTTAGATACTTTGAGAATATGAACTTAAAATACCCTCCACCTCTAATAGCTTGAATGGGATTCTCTCCTTACACTGGTGAATTTGTATTTATTACCCCACACAGTTTTTCTAACTAGCAATAAGGTTGACCCACCTGCTGACCAGTTGAGATAATACATAGTTACCAAATATGCAGTCTACTGTAATCACATGATTTCATAGTTACTTGGATTATATCTGTCTCCTCTAGAAAATTGCAAAGTCCCTTCATTTCTAAACAAGGAATTTCCCCTAGTTTGTTTCACATAATTAAGTGGCCAATTGGTTTTTGAAATTGGGTATTGCCTGAGCTACAGTAAACTTGATTTATGAGAATTATGTTTAGCCTACTACTCCAAGTGCACAATATGCCTAGCACTAACTATGGACATAAATTACTTTCAGAGTTCTTTTTATATGATAACTAGGTGTGTGTATGTGACACTGTGAGTATTCTCTGACGCAGACTGTTTACTGTGTTAAGAATATTGTGATTTATGGAGGAATTAGTTCAAGGGCCATCAGGCTGCTCCTCAACAACAAGAGTGAAGACATGAGCCCGGCAGTGTGTGACCAGAATCCTTTGATCATTATGATTTCAAAACCTCCATTATGATTCCAAGTGGTGTGGAAAGCAGATGGTAGTCTCCTCCAGCTTTAAGAACATTTGCATGAGCATGTACCACTCTAAATTTAATTATTTGGCAACTGGTCAGTAGAATAATTTTTATTTATTTATTTCTAAAGATTTATTTTTATTGTTTTTGACAGAGAGAGAGAGATACAGAGACAGAGACATAGAGAAGGGGGAGGGCCCAGAACAGTCTCCATAGTTGCACATCATTGGTTTTTCCACAGTTTTCATTCCACAGGTGGGTGCTGGGCTGCACAGGGCAGTAACTGGGCCAGGGTCTCACCCTGGTGAGAACTGAACTGGGGGCACTCCCCAGTTCAGCATATGGGTCCGCACGGGCTGGGGCTGGGATTCAATCCTCGGTCCCTGGGGCTGCAAAGTGAGCGCTTAACCCACTGAACCATCCTGACTTCCCCCTAGAATAATTTTTAGAAAAGAAATTGTCTTAAGAGCTAATTTTTCCATTTCCAAAAAAAAAAAAAATTGTCTAGATAAGAACCTAAGTGTAATTTCATTTAACAAAGCTGACTATTTATTGGCTTTCCCAAAAGACTTCTTTCTTGCTTTTCCTGTAATACGTTATTACCATAATGAGGCCCTATTATTTCTTATTTTCCACACCCATTGTTCTGATAATTGGAAAAAGTCAGGAATTTCAACGATTGAAACGAGTGACCTTTACATTTGGAAAGCTAATTTGTTCCACATAAATATAAGAGCTCTCATCATGTCATTTAAAACATATATTTAATGGTCAATTTAATTTTTTGTTAAAGGAAATTATTTACTTTAAAATATGAATCCATATCTTCCTGTTTCATTTTCTGTCACTCATTCTTCTTTTTATTTGTTATTTATTTGGCCTCTCCCTTCTTAAATTTAATAACAAGTTTTTGATACTTATTTTTGCATTTGAAAATTTTAAGATTTTATATATAAGCAGCAATCAATGTCCAGAAAGTTAGTAGCAATGAGTCACAATGGATACAGGCTGGAGACCTATTCACCTTCCAGCCCAGGTTCCTCCCAGACTTCCTATTAGACAAGACCAGCCTTGGGCTTTAGGAGGTTTTGTTTTGTCTCCTTCTCCTTGTCCTCCCCCCACCTCTTCCCCTCCTCTTCTTCTTCCTCCTTTTCTTCCTCCTCTCCCTTCTTCTTATTGCAAATTACATCACTATGTACATTTAGAAAGTAATATGTCCCTGTAACTGGTTCTTAAGTATTTTATTATTTCCATTTCAGCCTCTCAAGCCCTGAGTTAGTGCCTTGTTTAGTTTTCAGCCCTGTCCTCTGTCCTTTTGATAGAGGGAAAAAGCCTTTCTATACAAAGGCCAGCCAGTGCCTGAACATATTACTATCCAGCTGTGGGAAGGAACCACCAAGAGCTTCAGGAAGGCAATGTCTATCCCCATGGACACGAGCTGAGGGCTCCAAGATTCCCAGGACCCATCCCAACAAGCCTCATACCTCTGCTTACTTGGTTTTACGATTAAAAAATGAGGCCTCCCAGATTATGCATCATTTCAAAAGTCCTCTTCTTATTCCTCAACTCATACTCTGGTGTGATGCTATCTCCTGCCTCTCCTGCCCTTGGGAACCCAGTGTTGGTCATTTGTAACCTACTCAACAATTTTCACCTCTTGTTTGATTGTTTCCATCACATTCTTATTCCAGAGCCACCAGCTTTCACTGACACCCCTTCATCTGCAGTCCCTCCAGAGGCAGTTGTGTTTTCTCTCATAGTCCATTGAACTTGAGGGCCTGGAGGTGAGGAGATGACCTCTTGTCCTTCACTGCCTACAAACCTTCCTTTTATTTTTTCAAACCCCTCCTTCTTTTTTGGCTTATGACCTCAGACTTTACCATTACCACACAAGATGCTAACAGTAAGAAAAAAATGTAAAATATCTCATAATTTTAAAGTATTGATTGTATGTTTAAATAATATTTTAGATATATAAAGTTAAAGAGATTATTAAAATTAATTTTACCTATTTGTTTATTATTTTTAATTTAAAATGATATATTTGTCAGGAACCACTGAACTAAAGGCATGATCTCTTGAATACGTTTGTACCTGATGCCTATCTGCAGCTGACACAAGCTAGGACTTTTGAGGCCTAGACAATTTCCTGTCCATTCAGGGCTCACACTCCTGCAAGGTCATATCCAGTTCTATTTTTAAACAAAAATATAATGTTTAATGTATTTATGTATCTTTTTTCTTTGCCTATAATTATCTATTTCATTGATTAATGAAATTAATTGGGGTTGGTTTTAGTTGCATAGAATAAAACCAGATAGAAGAAACTGAATATACAAGTGTATTTCAATCTTAATATAAAAAATAGCAAGTAGTGAAGCTAGGATATGATCCAAAGTCTCTGTTCTTATTCATTATATTGTGTATAGCAATTATAATGCTTTCAATTGTGAGAAAGGATAATCCAACTCCAGATATTCCACTTACAGAACAAAGGCCTGGGATTAGGGGACATTCCAGGATTGGTTGATTTAGTAGCTCAACAATATGCTTAAGGGCCAGGCCCTTTTAATCTTTTAGCAATTTGGGATTGCAAGGCAAATCAACAACAACCAGAAAAAAAGAAGAGGATCCCATCTTCTCTTGCATTCCATGTCATTATCAGAGAAAATTTTTCCAAGAAAGCATCCACCAGATTTGCCTGTGGTCCTCATCAGCCTGAATTGGGTCACTTGCCCATGCCTGAACTAATCGCTATCAAGGAAAATGAGAAATCCTACTTGATTGATAACTGTCACAACTTACATTTTAAGAATTAACTTTCTCACATAAGAGAATAAAGTCCCAAACAAAAGTCTAATTTTTCTACCAAGGAAGATGGAGCCTGCCTGTTGGGTTTATAATCAAGTTTACCTTTTAATTTGCTAGTATGCTCAATTATGTTGTGGCTTCCTTTTATTCAAATATTGTAATTACACTAAACCTGTGGGTATTTTCCTATTAATTGTAATTAGTAGGCATATTGTTACATCGTATAAAATGCGTCTTCAATGGTGACATATACAGTGGTGTTTGAGCCTCTTCCCCCCTCCCCCAAAAAGCCTCAGTTCTCTGAATAAATTGGATACATGCTCTACTGCCACAGTGTTCACTGAAAAAATATTATCGACTAATTAATATTTGCAAAGTAATCTGTGAATTATAGAGGATTAGAATAAATAAGGTATGATTTCTGTTTTTCAGGATCTTAGATTATAATAAGCTTAAAGATAATCATCCTATTTAAGCCAGCGACATAATTTCATTGGTTAGCTAGAATAAGTTTTAAGAAGCACCTAGAGCTCTTGGCCAGTAGTTCATCTAGGGAGCAACTTAACAATTAGAGTGGTGTATGTCCATTTTTACATTAAAAAACAAGCAAACTCAATTTAGGATTATTTAATAAAGATACTTGGCAACTCATTGGAAGAAAACAAAGTTAGATCCATTTTTCACATCATGCATTAAATAAAATCCAGGTGATAAAAAAATAAACAAACAAACAAACAAATAAATACCGTAAAAGAAAATATCAAGGTAAACAGGAAGCATGGTAGAAAACAAGACAGAAACCTAGGAGTAGAAAGAAAAAGTCTGGACTAATTCATTATATGAAAATAAAAATAATAACAAAGGACAGTATAAATGAAGTCAAAACACAAGTGACAGGAAGAGCAATAATAGAAATCACAGATCAGCAGTTATTTTTTAATATAAAATAAATCCTATAAATTGTTTCATAAGCCAGTGCTCATCTACACTATGCAATTAACATGTGCCGGTGCTTGGGTGTTTTCAAGTTCTTGTTTACTAGCTCAACTTAGGAGGGGTGTGCATATCTCTGTAGAAATAGCATATTAGCCTACCATCTAGGTAAAATACCAGTCATGCTGGCACTTTTTTTCACAATGTAATGAATAGTTTACCTCCTTATCTCTGATACCTAAAACATACGTTTTGAACATCACAGCCTAGATGCAATATAAATGAAGAAAGAGAAAATAATTTATGCAGACTATCATACTGCTTTGTATCAAGTTCTCCTAAGATACCTGATGTTTGAGAAAGTTTTTTCCCTTCTTTGGTGAGGTCACCAGGGAACAGCATTTCTAGGCCACAGGATCTCATTCTAGTATCCTTTTATGTTTTGCTCAGTCTTCATTGAGAGGCATATAATTGAAACCTGCATGTGAGTAACATTTCGGTGCTATTTATAAAGCTGAAATTGATTAAATGACAAGATTTTACAATGTTAGCCAGATTCTTCAGTCGAGTGAGGAAAAGAATTAATTCCTATTTAATTTATTTTTAGAATAATGTGTTTTTTTCCTAACAAATTTGTTCTTCTTTGAAAAAATTATTCTCCCCAGGAATCTTAAAACACGGCATGTCAATCTAGCAATTAGTTTCTTTCAGAAATCTTGTAACAGCTAATTCCGTTTATCTTTTTTAGGTAGTCAATGTTCTGCTTTGATTTTTTTTCAGAGCTAGAGTTCTCAAGTTTTACAAGGTTTCTAACTTATAAAGTCAAGCAAGTCGTTTTGTTAGCAGAAAGTACCAGTCCTTCATCTTACAGGCAATGAAACTGAAGCTCAGAAATGCTAATTGGCTGGGCTAGTCTTGTGCTAATTATAGTTAAACTGGGGCTAGAGCCCCAGTCCCTTCACTGTTATTTTCTAACTTTCTGGCCAAGTTTCCATGAGACATTCCTCCAGTTTTAGGCAAATTGTAGTTTCTAAGGTTTGATAACAAATCTCTATTTCCAAATGGGTCTTTGCAATTAAGTTTTAAAGGCAGTTCCTAATAGTGGTTTCATAGCTTTTGAAAAGTATATATTAAGAGCAAGTAGAAATACATATAGATTTCTAATAATATTATTGTTATTTAGTAATGGCGTGGCTCCATATTAGTGTGACTTTGACTTTGAAAACCCTAAATGTAATGTAAATGTATAAACTAAAATATGTAGAATGTCTCATAATATTTCTCCCAGAATAACTCTTCAACACAATCTTGTAAATGAGCTACTGAGATAAAACACTTCTTGATTTATACCCAGAGAAATAAATCTCCACTTTTTCTTTGTGACCTCTTTCACTTCATTTCCTATATGACTGTTAGCCTAAGACTCTTTGAATCTGGCAGGTGTTCTCCAGATTTTTACACTTGGTTCAAATTAATTAATTCCTATGACTTTCCTTTTAATGGAATGGCCATTATATACTATATTATCTATTCCCTGATGTGTGGGTTTCCCAAAGGATGTTCATAGCGATATACAACATTCAGGTGTTTGCCAAATAAAAAGTGTTTTCGTTGCACAAAACAAAGCCCTGCCTATCCATAGCTGCCAAATGGGCTGACCATTTTCAACAATATTCTCTACTGCAGATGAAGAATGTGAATGGGCATACGGTTATCTTTTCCTAAAGGAAAAAAAGGACATTGCTAGTAAGTCTAACATAAACATTCTTGGATAAACAGAGGCCAAATTTTGGGGGAGTATTTCTTTCTTCATATTGATTCCTTTGAGGATACTGTAAACTATGTGCAGAAGAACTGGGTGAGTGGGCAGCAGTGAAATAGTAACAGGTTCGTAGTGAATCATCATGTCTACCACAAACAAATGTTTCCTAGAGCTTCCCACAAGTCCGGATGGCACCACGGTGGTTTTATGGATTCATAGTGTTTAGATTCATACTGTTGTGCAGGGTTATAGGTGACAGCAGGTCAAGGATTTGTGGCCAGGGGAGCAGCTGCCTCTCTACCCACAACCCCAGCACAAGTGGCAGCTTTTAAGCTGTGAGACAAGTAAGAAAGGTGATCATAAAGCCTTGTCTATTTTTTAAATTAATTGTTAGATTTATTGGGGTAACATTGGTTATTAAAAATTGCATAGGTTCCAGGTATACAATTCTACATTACATTGTCTATGTATTGCATTATGTGCTTACTACCCAGAGTCAGTTCTCTTTCTGTTACCATATATTTGGTGGCTCTTTCCTCCTCCCACCCCTCCCCTCTTACCCTCAGGTAACCACTAAACTGTTACCATGAGTTTTGTTTCTTTGTGGCTTTCAATTTTATATTCCACACATACGGACGAAGTCATACGTTTCTTGATTATTTTCTGTCTGACATATTTTGCTTAACATGATGATCTCAAGGTCCATCCATGTTATTGCAAATGGCAGTATTTCATCTTTTCTTATTGTGGAATAATATTCCATTGTGTAAATGTACCACAACTTCTTTATCTAGTCTCCTACTAAAGGACACTTTTGGGGAAGCTGGGATGGCTCAGCTGGTTAAGCTCTCACTTTGTATCCCCAGAGCCCGAGGATCGAATCCCAAGCTGGCCCATGCGGACCCACATGCTGAGCTGGGCTGTGCCCCCAGTTCATTTCTTTCCAAGGCCTATGCGGGAGGCTCCCGGCCCAGTTTCTGCCCAGTGCCGCCCTGTGCCCACCTGTGGAGTGCAACTATATGGAAAACTAATGCTGTCAACCATGGAGACTGCTCTGGGCCCTCCGCCTTCTCCCTGTCTCTCTCTCTGTCAAAAAAACCCCAAAACCCAATAAAAATAAATCTTTAAAAAAAGGACACTTTCATTGTTTACACAACTTGGACACTGTAAACAGTGCTGTGATGAACACTGGGGTACATATATCTTTTTGGACTAAGGTTTTCAAGTTTTGGGGTAGATAACCAACCGAAAAGAGAGATTGCTGGGTTGTATGGTAATCCTATTCTTAATTTTTTGAGGAACTTTCATACTGTCTTCCATAGTGGTTGTAAAGCCTTACCTTTTCATTCACTCACTGTTTCAAAAGGCAGAAGCTGTCTGTGCTTCTGTTCACTATTTCAAAGTTTAGGACATTTAGGTGAGAGGATGTTAAGAGATCTGAGAAAAAGTTTGATCACCAAAAATCATTAGGATAAAAAAAATCATTAGGATAAAGATTAGCAGACAAGATTGAAGAATTAAGCAAATTGCAGGAGTCAGAAAAAAATATTAGCAATCATGATTGTAGGTAGGCAGGTTAAACTTGAGAGGGTTTCAGAGATGAGCAATATTTAGGCAGGTTAGGTAGGTCCAGGAAACAACCACCACAATACAACCATGTGACCCTCATACTGAGGCATAGGTTCTGTGACATAGGTATTTCAAATATTCTTACCTGAGGGAGACCAATATGATAGCTAGGAGATAGTGGTATATGAAAGATGAAGTTCAAAGTGAGATCAAAGTAAGAATAAAAGCCGAGAAGGTTCTAAGCATATCAGAGACAGCTAACACATCATAGACAAGAGGAAGTTTAACTATGTTGGGAGACATAGTATCCCCCCCAAAATCTCTTTTGGTCTTCCAGCCATATCATTTCATGAGCCTTAAAAGTTCATTTTATGATATGGAGCTATCTGGTTCTGTATAACTGGTATTAGATGACCTCTTTGTCATTTAATATGAAAGACTTAAAACAATTATGAACATATGACCAATTGTATTTCAGCTATAATCTTTATATTCAACACTTCCTCCACTAATGGATTGTATTAAAGCAAGCCTCATATAATCTATTATTTCATCTGTTAAATTCAGTATATATGGAAAAAAAGGACTATTTTTAACAAAATTACAGCTTCTCAAGTTAACAATCACTTCTTTTAAAACAGTTTTATTATTATTTTTTAATTGTTAATTTTATTGGGGTGACATTGGTTGGTAACAATTACATAGTTTCCAGGTGTACAATTCTACATTTCATTGTCTCTGCATTGCATATGTGCTTGCCACCCAGAATCAGCAGTTCTTTCATCACCATATAATTGATGCCTCCTCCCTACTCCCCCACCTCCTGCTCACCTTCCCCTTTACCTTCAGGTAACCACCAAACTACTGACTGTGTCCATGAGTTTCTGCTTCTTAGTCACTTTCAGTTTTATATTCCACCTATAAGTGAGGTCATATGTTTCTTGATTCTTTCAGTATAACAATCAGTTCTTAATATCACTAAATGTTCATTCAGTATCCAACATTTCCTGATTATCTCATAAGTATCAGTTTAGAGTTGGCATTATTTGAATCAGGTCCCAAATGAGGTCCATGTTGCAAGCACTTATTCTTGGCAGAATAAATTATATTTACCTACTAAATTTTTTTTCACTTTGATACTGCTTTTTAATAGATACAAACGGGGGAGTCGGGATGGCTCAGTGGGTTAAGCGCTCACTTTGCAGCCCCAGGGACCGAGGATCGAATCCTGGCCCCGGCCTTTGTGGACCCATATGCTGAGCTAGGGAGTGTCCCCAGTTCAGTTCTCACGGGGGTGAGACCACGGCCCAGTTCCTGCCCTGTGCAGCCCCGTGCCCACCTGTGGAATGAAACTATGTGGAAAAAAAACAATGATGTGCAACTATGGAGACTGTTTTGGGCCCTCCCCCTTCTCTCTGTCTCTGTATCTATCTCCCTCTCTCTCTGTCAGAAACAATAAAAAAAAATAGTTACAAGAGCTTGGACAACTCATCTTACCCCTTTAGCCTCAGTTCATTCATTAGTAAAATTGAGATTAATAAGCCAATATCCAAGGGTGTTCTGAAGTTTAACAATGATAATTTATGTGAAACCATCGATTATAGAACCATTTTTGCATTCATTCATCCTGATGAGTACTTACTTAGCTCATTTTTAGGTAGTTGTTACACTAAGTTTTAAGGATCCTGCAGCTAAAACAGACATGGGTTTTGCTTTCATAGAGCTTTAGTCTAATGGTAAGTATTATGTCAGCATTAAAAGTATAATTGCACTTAATTCATGGATGTTCTGCAAGTGATTAAAGTTGACTATTTTGTCTATTCTATTGTTGATTTATTTCTTATTTCTTCCCACTTATTAGAAGTTGATGCTTAGTTCTGCCTCACAGATATTTTCACTGTATGTGTATCATCTTGATTTTCTCTGCTGGGTTCCAGAGAATTATATAATTAATACTGAATCTTAATGGTAGGCCTTCCTAAGTATAGCTACGTAATGAAAATCATGCTGGGAAGTGTAGAATTTTAATTTTATTCATTTACTCATCTATTTATCAAATACTCCGTGAGACTAGAATATACAAGATGATTTCAGAAAACATAGGGGTGTTCAAACCAATTTGTTTTATAAGGCAACACAGGTGAGTTAATCAGAGTTAGACAATGCCTCTTTTATGTTCAGCCACTATTGACTGCAAATTGGATCAAATATTTGAGACAAAAGATTTGGATCAATGTGTCTGATTTAATATATACTAATAAGACACTAACAACTTGAGAGAGGTTAATTATATTTTAAAACATAAATTCCTTTAAAATATAGGTGAGACTACGAAATAAGGAAATGAATAGGTAACATCACCTAACCATAACTGAACCATGACTTCCTTGTTTATGGCTTTATAAGAAATTGGGCAGTTTTTCTCAATCATTGTCCCTACCCTCACCCCTCTTTCTTTTTTTCTTCCCCATTTATTAATGGGAAATACATCTTTGGTTTTCTTGTTTTGTGCACTTTGTAATGTATTCTCTGTGTTGACGTGAGTTATTCTACAACCTACAGTGTAAAATATTTGAGTGTGTGTGTGTGTGTGTGTGTAAGACACCCATTGAGATGATTCAGAAATCTAATTTGTTAAAGTGTGCCAGTAGGATTCAAGTCATATCTTTTAATTGAATTCTTAGCTTTATTTTATTTGGGGGAGGGGTGGTGACCAAGGAGAGTACGTCATTTCATTGACATTTTGCTTTTTTTCTTTTTCATACCTTAGTTGTAATTTATTTTCTCTTACATTTGTTACAATATTCTTGTAACATTCTCTCAACTTTTAGTTTCTAAGAGTAAGGGCGCTGTCAAGTATATTCATTTTCTTAATTATTTCCCCCCTTTTTTGTTTGAGGGTGATACTTTCTGATCTCATGGATATCATATTTAGTCAGTTGACTTGGAATGTGAGTGGAAGTAACATTTAAGGGTCATCATGTAGTTTTACTATTATCCTTTTTCCTCTGGCGTGGAAGTGGTACTTGCTACTTCTGCTCACATTCCAATGGTTAGATTCCAGCGGCATGGTCACACCCAAGTACAAAGTAGGATGCAAATGCAATCAAGTCTGTTTAAGAAGAAAAGAAAATAGGTTTGAAGAACAGTTAGTCTTTGCCACAGTGATATATGTGAAGGGCATAGATGACTAATGAGAACTTAGCAGATGCTTAGTAAACATTCTTTCCTCTTTGCTTCTCCAGGTTCCCTTAAGCCTTATGTAAATACCAAAAAGAGTTTTATCTATGGGGAATCAGATACCTGACATTTATGAATATGTAAATCTTGCAGTCATGAAAAAATGCTTAGTTCAGGGGTCTTTCTTGCCTGATAATTCTTGATATTCACTCAGCAACTTGTTAGTGCAAAAATCTTGGTTCATTGATTATTGTAACTAGAGGTAAGGATACAGGCATTCATGAAATATTTTGTTGAATGCTTAACTGAATGAAAATACCTCTCTCACTTCTTCGTTTTTGTTTTTTTAAATTGTTTTTGACAGAGAGAGAGAGAGAGAGAGAGAGAGAGAGAGAGAGAGAGAGAGATACAGAAACAGAGAGAAAACTGAACTGAGTACACTCCCCAGTTCAGCACATGGGTCCGCATGGGCCGGGGTCGGGATTCGATCCTGGGTCCCTGGTGCTGCAAAATGAGCACTTAACCCACTGAGCCATCCGGGCTTCCCCTCACTTCTACAAAATATTATGACTGAGCACGTGTTTTTCCTTTTGTAAAGCATGTGGCTAAGTGTGAGGAAATAAATTGGCTTTCTAGAGATGATTGCTTTGACATTAAGGAATGGTGTTTGACTTTATTTACTATGGAAAATGTATTTCTAACATAAACTTAAAGGAATTTATACAAATTTCCTTTTCACTGTTATTAAATAATTCTTTTAGCTTTATACTTACATGAAGCTGGGTACAATTTGTGCTTATCAAATGGAGATCACAAAGGTCTTTGCAAATATATAAAGATAAGTTTGAATGTTAGCTTTCCTCTACCTTTTATTGGGTAGTTGCCTTGGGTTACATTACTTGTATGGACCTCAATTATTTTATGCATAATATAGGTTGAGGATAAACCTAGGTTTTATATTTGTAGTGAGTTTAAAATGAGGAACAATGTATACAAGAGTGAAAAATTTTCTAGTATACAGTAAATGGCAACTTTTAGATTAATAATAATAATAGCAATGATGATATGAGTAACAACAGGAATGATAATAATAACAGAATAATAATAATGAATTATTACCAGGGAAGGGTATATTTTTTCTTAGAGGCACAGATAGATATGAAATGGAAATGATGTTTAAACATCTTTCAGTTTAAAAAGTCACTCTTTCTAGAGAAAACATAGAATGAGGTCGCAGTATGCTTTCTGTGATGCCCGGAGCAAGCTTTTGTTCTCACCTGTTTTAACATTGCGTAATTGTATAGTAAACAAATTATGTCACATGCTTGGTGTGTACTTAATAATATGGAAAAGCCACTAGAGGGTGCTATTTTGTTAGAAAAATAAGAGCACCACCCAACAGAAGCATTCAGTCCGCAGCGGCGACGGCTGATGTTAGGGGCCAGAACTGAGCTCTCTGCTGTAAGTATCCGGATACAATTTATTCATTTATCGTTTATGTTGGAAGTAAATAGCAGTAGTTTAGGTAAGCCACAAAAGTTGTTTCAAATGAAATCCTAGTCCGTTTTCAAAGTAAAGTAAAGGTTTACACTAACTCTGTTATAAAAAGAGCTGTGAATATTTCTTACCAAACAAAATTGTGAAGCTATATGACTTTTGTATGAGACATAAGGTGGCTTTAATATGTATTGCATTTTGACTAGATCTCTGTTGCTTAAAGTTTGGTGTAATGATTTTCTTCTGTCTTTGGTAGTACTCATTATAAAGATCAGTAAAAATGAAGATATTCTTGTATTATTTTTGTCCTCTGAAAAATATTATTTCAGTGATTCACAGGTCACAGATATACTTGGGTGGTTAAGGTGCAGAGACACTAAGTATGCGACCTTCATTTTTGTCCTCTGGGTTTAAAGTGAATGTTATGTTGGTAAAAGGTTGTATAAAGTGTCAGCTTCAATTATGAATGACAGCCTTTAGCTTATAGTTCATATTAAGCAGCAAGTGCATCTTTGTGGAACCAATTATGTAAGGACTAAAAACATAGCATGGGTTTAGTTGAAAGATTTCTGCAGATTAACTATTGTCTTTTCAGCTAATCATGTGGTAATAAAAAGATTGTCAATAGTTGGATGAGAGAAATAAAAAAATGGGGCCACCTAAAAGAATCCTAATTCTTCAGTAGAGGTAACTATAAAATATAACTGGGGGTTCTTGGTATATATAGTACACTTTAGACCCCTCATAGAGGAATTAGATTCCTGAGGGATTTTTTTATGGTACATGTTACTTCTGAAATATGTGTGTGGGTCCGAGGGGCGCGGGTCACTTTGACTTGTATAAGTGAAAGGAACTACTGAAAAGTTTCAGACAGAGTTATCTGGAAGAGTTTAGTTCATCAAGTCTTCTGAACTCGCTATAGCTAAGGTAACTGCACAACCCTTTGAGTTGGATGTAATGATTAAGAAGAATATAATCAGGGACTGGCTCAGTGTGTGCATGGGTGTGTGTGTGTCCTCCACGCACAAACTCTTGATTACAACTTTAAGAAGTCATGCCATTCAGTTTTACTCTATGTTATTTTTTAGTGTGAATCCAGCTTCTTTAGCTTGTTTATCTTTTGGAACAGTTTTTGTGAATTAGGCAGCTATTGGTGGTGATGTGTGGGAGGAGTCAGGATCTCTGATTACTATTCACTGTTGAGACGTTTTCAATTCCTTGAAATCCTATACAGAAAATTTGAAACTGACAACAATTGGGTGACACTAAAATATGAAAATATTTTTTTCTTCCATGTGTTCTCATTAATGTAGGTCATGTTTTTCATTTACCCTAAATTCATTTGAGGATAGGAATAAAATCAGAGGGGGTGATCTCATTGTTCATGTTAGGGGAGTAAAGAAAACTCTATCCTACTCTGGATGATCAGAAAGGGAATTGTCAAGTCTGGGTTGAGTTTTCACTGAGAAAAGTACCTCTATTTTAATGTGCTAGCTGTATAAGTGCACGAATTAAAAAAAATAATATTGATTTAGGAGGAAGGTGGAGGTTCCAAGCCCTCTGGTTCTGATCCTAATTGTGGCTAATGGCTTTACCTTAAAGAAACCATGGACAAGAGGAAGCGTTATTTTAGGTTTTATGTTTTTAGTTGTTTTTGTAAGAAAGAATAGTGTACATTTGGTTTGTGTCAGAAAACTGTTGGGAATAACATATGAAAAATTGTCCTGAAACTATAAAGTCCAATAAAACTGTTGTCATGGCCTGTGACCATGTCGTAATCAAAATGGGCTTCATTAACTTAATTGAACACTTAGAACACTGTCTTCTTCCCACATTGCACTGCAACTTCATTTTCTTCAGCATTCCAACTTCTCATTTCATACATTGCAATCTTACAAATAACCATATTGAATGTTTTAGCCTGACAGCTGATGCTGCAGATATGATAAGGAAGGTAGAAAACGTAGTTTATCTTCTCATGTCATATACAGTGTTACTGTCAATACCCTACAGCTGTGCTTTTGTTTCTGCTTTCTTTATAAATTTTTATGATCCAACCCCTGCTGTAAGGTACTTTGTAAGTTTAGAAGCTCAAATAATTCCGTGGCTCCCCTTTAAAGATTTAAAATCTAAGTGGATAGGAAATTGAAAATTCTGTATTTGGAGGTCTTATTTTTTGCTCAGATTTTCTCATTTGGAAATTTGAGGAGAGCAAGGTTTTTATTAACGTTTTTTGGGATAGCTCCATGGTCCTCAAACCCAGTATATTTCCCAATATTACATCATTGGATTAACTATTGTGAGGGAATCCCCTCCTTTTGCCTTGTATAGCCTTAAACAAGCCCAATAAGTAACAGCCTGGCTTTTCCTGCAGTAGTTAATAATGTACATGCATACCATATATATGTATACTTCAGTCTCAGCCATATGTATGGAGTGAGGTAGATGGAGATCAAAGAGCTCAAAATATCACCATTATTCTTTATGGCTGGTAAATTTAATATTGTAGAATGTGACTGGGGGAAGGGGCAACTACAACGTCTTAATACCAAACTCCAGACTTAGCTAATATCAAGTCAGCTCAGAACATCCTGGCTGGAAGCTTGCCCCTGTATACTCACTCTCTCAGCCTAGATGGCTCCCTCTGGGATGTAGGGAAAGGGGCTGTACTATACCTACCTAGTTCTCCCAAACTCATCAGCTAACTGGCTCAAATTTTCTGGGGTAAGAAACCTTGAGAAAACCCCATTACAGAAGCCTGAGGGGAGGAAAGAATGTTTCTACCTCCTGTCTCTCAAAATATTCCCCAGGGATTTTTCTTTCTCTTATGGAGTTTAACCATCAAGCCTGTGGAAACTAGACTTGGTGCTATTATCTTAGAGGAGAAAATCTGCAGTTTATCAAGACAGCCTGCTTCCACCAGCATGAGGAGGTTGTCCAACCACCGATCTCTGACTTTTTGTGGATTTGCCCAGGACATTGCTAAAAGGGACATCTTATTCCCCTTGAAGGGTCCAAAGAGTAACTACTGTATGTACTACAGCTGAAAATTCCCTCTCCTTTTCACTCCCAATCTAAATTATTATTCAGCTACATTATCTCAGATTATTAGAGGCTTATAATGGTATCAAATGAATCCATGGAGCTATTTCAATAAGAACATGACAAAACATGAAATGTCCTAAATTTAAATATAAATCTTTGCTTATTATTAAATTTCTCAATAAAAAATTAAAGTACAAATTTAAACTCCCTAAAATTTTATAGTTCCAATGAATTAAAGCCCAGAATCAAATTATTTTACCTTTGTGATATCAAAGAAATTAATAAAAAAATATATTATCCTTGCAATTTTAAATTCATTTTTTCTTTTCCTGGTAGGTATCTTTGTATCTTCTTTTTTTATTATTAAATTTATTGGGGTGACATTGATTGATAAAACTTACATAGGAACCAGGTGTGCAATTCTGCACTACATCATTTATGTATTGCATCGTGTGCTCACCACCCAGAATCAGTTCTCCTACCATCACTATATATTTGATTCCCCTTCTCCTTCTCCGTACTCTCTTCCCCATTACCTTCGAGTAACCACTAAACTATTGCTTGTATTCATGAATTTTTGTTTCTTTGTTGCTTTCAGTTTTATATTCCACATATGAGAGAAATCATATGACTCGTGATTTTTTCTGTCTGACTTATTCACTTAACATTATGATCGCAAGGTCCATCCATGTTTTTGCAAATGACAGTATTTCATCTTTCCTTATCGCTGAGTAATATTCCACTGTGTAAATGTACCACAAATTCTTTATCCAGTCATCTATCAAAGGATACTTTGGTTGTTTTTATGAGTTGGCCACCGTGAACAGTGCCGCGATAAACATTGGGGTACATATACCTTTGTAGACTAAGGTTTTCAAATTTTTGGAGTAGATCTACAAAAGGGGGATTGCTGGGTCATATGGTAATTCTATTCTTAATTTTTTGAGGAACCTCCATACTGTCTTCCATAGTGGTTGTACCAATTTACATTCCCACCAGCACCAATTTCTTTTTCTGATTTCCCTCAGCAGAGAGTTCTGAATGGCTGGAGAAGGAGTTTCTTTCTGTAGCTGCAGCCTAGGTTATTTCTCATGGAATAGGTATAGTTCCTTCACAACTTCAGAAATTGAATTAACTCATTGACAAGTTTCTGATATACCTAATATTTCAAAAAGGGCTTCACAAGATTATATTAGCACTAGGCCATTTTAACTAAATATATAAAAATAATCTCTAGCTCCTAGATCAGTTTTTTCAGGGAGAATTGTGTTCCCCAAACTCTGTATTTAGTTATGTTAAAGATTCTAGTGGAGGCTCAGTGAGATATAAAAACAAGGTGTGCAGTCTTAATTTTAGTCTGATCAGATTGCCACTTCATCTATGCCAGTTTTTCAGAACTATGACTTGAGAACTTGAATTCAATTAGGAGAAATCATCTATAAATATATTACCTTTTACCCTAGGAAATCACCAGATCCTGAGAGAAAAATCCATCTCTGAGATGGTCTCATCTCCTAAAAAGGGGTATTTGAGACATGCTGGGCAAGCTGAGCAATTTGCAAGGAGCTTTTCATACTTACTTGCTATGCCCTTGGGCCTTTTATTTGGGGGCCTCCTGGTGAGTATTTAGTGTGGACTCTGTTTAGTGACAAGTCCCCCACTCTGTGCAGTAGTGGTGATTCCACTGCTCTTAGGATGAAATTGCTTAGCCCTAAGATCCCTTTCTCTTACAGCAGTGGTGTCCAACTTTTTGGCTTTCCTGGGCCACGTTGTAAGAAGAGGAATTGTCTGGGGCCACACATAAAATACACTAATGATAGCTGATGGACTAAAAAAAAAAAAAAATCTCAAAAAAACCTCATAATGTTTTAAGAAAGCTTATGAATTTGTGTTGGGCCACATTCAAAGTGGTCCTGGGCCACATGCAGTCCATGGGCCGCAGGTTGGACAAGCTTGTCTTAGAGAAAGTTTCTTTCTCCACTTTATTCTTATTTCAGCTGCAGACACATCTTCAGCATATTTCTGAGCTCACATAGTCACTGATATTCCTTGAAGCTTGTAATCTTAGGGAAGGTTAGTAAAAACAAGGTATCTTCCTGTAGTCTTAAAAAAAATGTTATCGGGAACAAAAATATTAAAGCTGGGATTTCATAATTGTATGATCTGAAAACACTCACAGAACATAGATATGTGTGCACTTAAAGACAATGCCCACATACAGTAAAATCAACAAAAATTGTTTCACCAATTGTCTACCCTCAGTAGGTAGTGCCAGGTCATGTAGCAGCCAGTTTCTGCAGGTCTCCGTGCCCCATGTGACTTTATTTAAGGCCTGAGAAGCCCTGCCTGTGTAAAAATACCCTCTCCCTGTATAAAATAGCCACACACCTGTGGACAAGCCACCATAAGCTTCAGTTCTCCACCAAATGCAAAATCCCATCATGACCTAGCCATTTAAAGTCCAAGATTAAAGCTGCTATTTAGGCTGCACTGATTATAAGCACATCACACAACTGTGAAAACCAGTTGCATGGTGCAATACAAGCCCCTACAAACCACCAAAGTAAACAAGTGACATAGCTTAACCTCACCCAGTGCCTTAAGATTCAATGTTATTTTTGCCCCCCCCCCCAAAAAAATTCTACATTATGTCTATTTCTCAATATTCCTGGCTCAAGGCACTACATCCTAACACTCCTTTGAATTGAACTTCCAAATTGTGAACTTCCGAATTGGGATATGGAATAAGAGAACTGAATGCCTATAGTCTGTTGTTAGCAGGATACAATGGGGGGTGGGCTGAAGGATCTGGGCTACTCACATCAGTTCTTTTCTGAAACTCACCAGTCAGGTGATTCAACCAATCTTCATGCACAAGAAGGTATAGGTATTTAGGACAAATCTCTCCTCATAGAAAGCAGAGGAGTGGAGTTTTCTTCCCCCTTAATAGAACTTGATTGGATTTTACCCTTGTGGCCTCCTTTGATAGTCTGTACTCGAAACCAGTTCCATTTTTTGGAAAGCAAAACCCAAACCAAGCACATAAACACAAAAGACTTATGTGTTCTAAGTAATTGAGAAGCTCAACAATTGAATGGCTCAGCTGATGCATCATCAAGTTCAATTCTGCTGCTAAAGTTTTCCCCAGGTGCTTTACATATGTTCGCTGTAACTGATCTCTTCAAACGCTCCATGCAACACATTTCTGGAAATGCTTGGTTAAGTCTCATTTTCCAAAAGCAGGTTGGAAAGATTTCAAGTAACACGAATGGAATAAAAAAAAAATAAAAAAAAGGAATGAATAGGAAAATGATTCACAGGGTGCATTGAATACAGGAGGATGTAATTACATTAAGTTAAATGAGGTAATAGTTGTGAAAGCACTTGGTAAACTGGTAAAATACCATATGAGGATAAAATTTTAGCTGCTTCATTCTGTGCAAATAAATTGAAATTTGAAGTCTACGGTTCCTGCCATAAAATTTTCTAAGAACTTTAAAATCTAATTTCATTCTCTCTTAAAGAAGCAGTGACCTTACAGTGGTAAATATCTCTCTAAGCCATCTATAGTCACTGACTTAATGAACTGCCAAGTGGGATCAGAAGACAGCTTGGTTCTCTTAATGATCAGTGCCAGTGCCAGCAGCAGTTGTTTGCTTAGATTCATGAGAACTGCAAGCCACCAGGGGGCTTGAGACCCTGACAAAGATGAAAACTTGACCGTAGAAAAATTAGTAGCATCAAATGTAGATATGAAGGAAAAGAGATATGTATATTTTGGAACCTAAAAGGAATAAATTTTCCCTTTTGTTTTTTCTTTCTTACTCTCTTTTGTAATATTAAGAAATTATTTGGTCAACAATAGCTTCTTAAAAAAAGAAATGATACAAAACGCCCCAATCTGTCTGTGTTCTTCTACATCTGTATAAAGATTTTATCCAGAGGACTAATTAACAACTTGTTATTTTGCCATTTTGTTTAAATGGGTGGTTTATTGATGTGATTTCTTATGTCTTTATAAAATATCCCTTTTATTGAAAAAAATTTTCTTATTGGACTTAGACAGTAAGTTCTGCTATAGTGCTTGTTTTGAAAATATGAAATGTTTTCTACACAATTCCTATATCAGGAAACTTGGAGCATGACCCAAATTTTGTTTGTTTCTGTGTAATGTTTTAGAAATGTTGGATGGAAGAAAGATACCAGGTTCCTAAATTCTGGGACCTCTCTTTTTTTCTATGTTCTCTTCACACTACCATTTAAAAAAATAATGGTTGTCTTGAAATTGATATTGAAGAGGACTAAAAGATAAGCTGGAGAGCTGTTAGCATCCATTTAAATCTGAGAAAAGGAGGTGTGATTTTTATCCTAAGAAAATGAATAGAATTGTTTTACATCATGCCCATGGCTATAGTCAGCTAACAATACTGACCTACCCCATCTACTCCTTCTACTTTCATTGTTTCTCCTTGGGTTTCTAACAACATAGATGTATTTGCATTTGTTGGATGAGTTGGATGATTTGCTTTCTCCTCCTCTGTGGGGCATATTTTATCTTTGCTGCTGCCACTGTTTGCATCTTCTCTCTGATAGACATTGCCTTCTGTATTCATCTGACCAGCCTTGGAAGATGGGGTATCTCACTTGTTGAATGCTATGACCTACAAGTTTTAGAAATTGGTTGTTCTGTTGCCCGAATAGCATAAGAACAGACCACAATTGAGTTACTCTGGCTGGCTTATGAGATGGTTTTGCACTAACTGAAGTTTATTTTACATTGTGAACTAAATTCACATTGCTTCTGCACAATATATTTTTTTTATAAGAATCTCTAGGTGAATGCAGTAAACTGCAACCAACTGCACCCAGCTGCATAGGAATTCATAACACACTCACACTTTCAAGTATCTACAAATTATCTCAGTTCATCAGGTATTCCTCAAATATAAGCCACACCCACCTACATCAGGTGTTAGAACTTTCAGACCCATGTCAGATAACCCTCCTTCTATCATTTCACAATAATTCACAAGTTGCAAGCCTTCTGCAAACTTCAGGTCTTTTTAAGGTAAAGTGCCAAATTTATTGTAGTATTTATGTATTTCATAATCACTTCACATGCATAAAACCATGCTTTTATTTTTATTAGGTTCCTACTTTTTAAAAAAATGTGTCACTAATGAGATTTGTGTTGAGTCCCTAACCCTATCTTCTCAAAATTTGTATACTTTTTATTGTCTGATTTTACATACACAGTAATATTAATGAATATAGATGTCATGTTCTAGCAGAACTGACTGGATTTTTAATTGTTTTTTACTTTTATTTATATTTTGGAGCAACAACTAATGCAATTCTCTATTTCTCCTCTTCCTTCCCCTGATACTTTTCTTGATAGTGCTGTTAGCTCATGAAAAGATCCCTGCAAAGTATCTGCTGGCTAAGCAGGCCTGTAGAAAGCAAGTCTGACTTGATTTATATGGACTGTGAACACTTTTTTTTTTGTAGATATATACCTTTGAAATCAGGCAGAAATGTTCAGGAGTTTGTCTTCAGGCTCAGAGATATTAACTGATGGTAGTTATACATCCATGTTTATCCATACTCTGAAATTTGTGAAGACGTTTGACAGTAAAAAGACTTTGATATATGATATTTATGAATAATTAATATATATATACTATGAAATATATGTATAAAAAAAACATTTTCCCCAAGATTTTATTTTGTACATTTTTGTCAGACCAGGTGAGTACTGCTATACATATGGTATGTGCTATATTGTGATATTTATTATTGAATTTGTTTTTAGAAACTACTTTTTTTTTATTGTTAAATTTAATGGGGTGACATTGGTTGGCTACAATTAGATAGTTTCCCGATGTACAAGTCCATAGAAACTACTTTTTAACTTTATTAAGGTATAATTGAAAAATGAAATTGTAAGATATTTAAAGTGTACATTGTGAGAATATGACATGCAGGTACACTATGAAAAGATTCCTCCCGGGGAGGTTGGATGGCTCAGTGGGTTAAGCGCTCGCTTTGCAGCCTTGGGGACCGAGGATCAAATCCCGGCCCTGGCTTGTGTGGGCCCGTGTGGACCCATATGCTGAACTGGGGAGTGCCCCCAGTTTGGTTCTCACCGGGGTGAGACCCCGGCCCAGTTTCTGCCCAGTGCAGCCCCGCGCCCACCTGTGGAATGAAACTACCGGTATGTGGAAAAACCAATGATGTGCAACTGTGGAGACTGTTCTGGGCCCTCCCCTTTCTCTCTGTCTCTGTATCTCTCTCTCTCTCTCTCTTTGTCAAAAACAGAAATCAAAAACAAAAAATGATTCCTCCCATCTAGTTAATTTATCTTTTTCTTTTTCTTAGAAAATCCTTTGCTTTTTATTTTTTAATTGTTAAATTTAATAGGGTTACATTTGTTAGTAAAAATTACATAGGTTCCAGGTATACAACTCTATATATTTAGTTTCCCCTTCCACCTCTTCCTCCCCCACCCCCTTTATCCTCAGACAACCACTAAACTATAGATTATGTCCATGAGATTTTTTTCCTTTGTTGCTTTCAGTTTTATATTCCACATATGAGTGAAATCTTAGCTTTTTCTGTCTGGCTTATTTTGCTTAGAATGATCTCAAGTTCCATTCATGTTGCAAATGGCAGAATTTCATCTTTTCTTATCGCTGTGTAATATTCCCTTGTATATATGTACCATTGCTTTTTTATCTAGTCATCTATCAGGGGGCACTTTGGTTGTTCCCATGTCTTGGCCACCATAAACAGCGCTGCAATGAACATTGGGGTACATAAATTTTTACAGACTCAGATTTTCAAGTTATGTGGGTAGATACCCACAAGAGGGATTGCTGGGTTATAGGGTAGCTCCATTCCCAATTTTCTGAGGAATCTCCATACTGTTTTCCAAAGCGTTTGTTCCAATTTGCGTTCCCACCAGCAGTGTTTAAGGGTTTCCTTTTTTCCCACAGCCTCTTCAGCACTTGTTCCTTGTTTTGTTAATTACAGCCATTCTAGTAGGTGTGAGGTGGTATCTCATTGTGGTTTTGATTTGTATTTCTCTAATAGCTAGTGAAATTTAGCATTATTCATATGTCTGTTGGCCATTTGTATGTCTTCGTGGGTAAAGTGTCTGTTTAGGTCTTCTGCTCATTTTTTAATTGGATTGCTTTTTTGTTGTTGTTGTTGAGTCATACAAGTACGTTATATAGTTTAGATATTAACTCCTTATCAGAGGCATTGTTTGTAAATATTTTTTCCCAATTGGTTGGTTGTCTCTTTGCTTTGTTGATGATTTTCCTTTGCTTTTTTTTTTTTTAAGATTTATTTTATTGATTTTTTTTTATTGTTAAATTTAATGGGGTGACATTGGTTGGTAACAATTAGATAGTTTCCAGATGTACAAATATATATTACATCACCTATGTATTGCATTATATGCTCACCACCCAGTATCAGCTCCCCTTCCATCACCATATATCTGGTGCTCACTCCCACCTCCCCTTCCAACTCTCCCTCCCCACTCCTTCCCCCTCTCCAGGTAACCACCAAACCATTGAGTGTGTCCATAATGCTGGTGCCTGGACCTAGAGACCATCTTATTAAGTGAAATAAGTCAGACTGAAAGCATCAGGAAACATATGACCTTTGCTTTTTTATACCCTTTATCTCATTCATCATGTACTTTGCTCTATGTATAGCCATAGTATATAAAAATAAGTTATGAAACAAAATGTTCAATAATGTGAGAGAAATGTACTAGTTCATAAAAGCTGAAAAGAAATACTAATATTTGTTAACTTCCTTCTATTTCCAGGAAGTTAACTACCTTACTCACTGATAATATATCTCATTCCATCTTTACAATATCTCTTATAGTTTTTACCCTCTATTTTAACAGGTGAAGAAACTGAAGCTTATGAAAGGTCATAAACTATCCCAATATCAAGTGGTATTAGAGTCATATGTCAGTTTGGGTCCTCTGATAAGTGAACACAAAGATGAGATTAGATTTCTAAGAGATATATTGAGGGCAATGCATGTGAAAGATAAAGGAGGGAACAGGAAAGTCTTCATACCATATGCAAGTCTGATACCTGGGAAAAGAAAGGAAAGAAAGAAGGTCTTGGTAAGAAAAGCCTTAAACTTCCTGGAGTTCTGAGAAATCCTCAGCCTGCCCAGTGCCTCAAAGACTCCCTGAGCAAAAGGTCCCATTAGAGGAGTCATGCATGGGTAGAAATGACCCAGCTCTAGTACTACTGCTGTAGTCTGTCATTAGTTGTGTGCTGCCCAAGGGAAGCATGAAGTCTGTGAGCTCCAAGTTGGATCCAAAGGTGTGGACAGCAGCAGGCTGCCAGTCATCTGTGATTCCCAGGACCGGATGCTCCTGAGGGAGATCTGAGCAGTCAGTGTACCTCTATGGCCACCCACAGCCATACTTTAAGATGAGATCTGCTTTCCTCCAAAGTTGTTCTCTACACAGGGTCAGTGGGAGGGGTTGTTTCCCACCAATCAAAATAATACTCCTAATCACCTCCAAAGATAATCACATAACCTTTGTAAAATGTGTGGGTTGGATGTGCAGACACAACTTCAGGATACATTTCTAAGTCTCTTAGCTTTCACCAGCTTGCTTCATCTAAGTTTCTCCTATGAGAAATTTTACTGTTGCCACTTCAGAGCCAAGTACAAAGAAGCCATTTTCCAAAGCAATGGTTCTTAACCTTGGTATCACATTAGACAGGGTAAGGGGATGCTTAACATTTCCTATGACCAGTCTGAACCTCCAATCCATTAAATCAGTATCTCTCGGTGTACATTCTAGACATCAGTGTTTCTTAAATGTTCCTAGGTGATTTCAATGTGCAGCTCCTGTTGCAGAGGACATTTACCTGGAATAAAAGACTAGATACATGTTTGAACATGCTTCTAAGTACCCAGTCTCTTCACGAGTCCCACTCATATCCACCCCAGGGAGTTACCTAATTAGCTCAAGAATGGTCCTAAAGACCGTCAATCTTAAAGTAATTTTTTGGTCTTTGTGATAAGAATCCTATACAACAGGGATTCCCAAACCCCAGGCCACAAACTGGTACCTGTCTGTGGCCTGTTATGAACTGGGTCACACAGCAGGAGGTGAGCAGTGGGCAAATGTGTGAGACTGTGTCTATATTTATAGCTGCTCCCCATCATTCACATCACTGCCTGAGCTCTACCTTTTGTCTGATCAGCAGCGGCATTGGATTCTCAGAGGAGCATGAAGCCTATCATGAACTGTTCATGTGAGGAATCTAGGTTGCCTGCTCATTATGAGAATCTAATGCCTGATGGTCTGTGGTGGAGCTGAGGCGGTGATGCTAGTGCTGGGGAGCGGCTGCAAATACAGATGAACATTAACAGAGAGGTTTCACTGCACAGAGACCATAATACATCAACTGCTGGAAGACTCATTTCAGAACTTAAGCTCAGGACTCCCTCCAATCCTACATTATGGTGAGTTGTATAATTACTTCACTATATATTACAATGTAATAATAATAGAAATAAAGTACACAATAAATGTAATGCACCTGAATCATTCTGAAACCATCCCCCTATCCCTAGTCCATGGAAAAATTGTCTTTTTACAAAACCAGTCCCTGGTGCCAAAAAGTTTGGGGACCACTGACTGCTATGTAGGTTTTTCTTAAACCTAATTTATATTTACATTCACATTTCTGTTTTTACTATACTTTAATTGAAGCACATGTATATATTTTTAATAAAACAAAAGTTATGACACAAATTATAGTAAGAAGGAGTCCTGAGTTTATGGCTACAGTCAGCAATGTGTCTTTTGGAAGTGCCGGAACTCTAGGGAATTCTGGAGGTAGAGAGAGAAAGAAGTCTTTTTATCTTAATGTGGGAAGGGACATTACCATGTTTTCCCAAAATCTGAAAAGAAAACAAGAAGAAATTTGAAAAGAAGACAGAAAGGGAGTTAGAGTATACTGAATTGAATAGAGATTCACATAGTATATGTTTCATTCATATTTTTATTTTTATCTTAAATAAATATTAATGAAAGAAATCTATTTATTGCAATACTTTGGAAAAAGACAATGAAGATAGATCAATATAATATAGTTAGTATTAATATTAGTCATTTGCTCAGAAATCTAAACTGATCAATATGTTTGCCTCTAGTGAGTACTTAACTTGTTAGATTCGACTAATCAAAATATAGCCATTGGTATTTTATCCCCATTGCTGTATTAATATTTCTCTGTAATAAAGAAAAGAAAAAAAACAAACCTCAAGTCCCCCAAGCCCACCAGAATAGCTACCCATTTCAGTGGTGGATTAAGAGTAGAGTGAGAGGGGAAGCTGGGATGGCTCAGCAGGTTAAGCACTCATTTTGCAGCCCTGGGGACCGAGGATCAAATCCCGGCCCAGGCCCATGGGGACCCATATGTTGGACTGGGGTGTTTTTCCCATGTGGGAGGCCCTCAGTCAAGCCCCCACCCTGTGTGACCCCCGTCCACCTGTGTAGAATGAAACCATGTTGAAAATTGATGATGTACAGCTGTGGAGACTGCTCTGTGCCCTCCCCCTTCTCTCTGTCTCTCTCTGTCTCTGTCTCTCTCTCTCTTTCTGTCAAAAACAATAAAATAAATCTTTAAAGAAATAAAAGAGTGGAGGGAGAGCTATGGAAACAACTTGACATGAGCAATGAGGGGATGCATACTCTGTAGAAAATTTAAAAACAAAAATAAAACTAACAGAAAATAGATTAAAAAAAATTATCAGCATGCATTGGCAACTCTAAAGCTATGTCAATGGTAAAATACTCCTCCCTAAAAAAATATTTTTTCTTGGTCTAAATTTCAAATGACAAATTATCCCTTTTTTAAATTTATCTTTTAATAAACATTGTATTCTATAGTGTATTTTTCATGGAATAGTCCCACTTATAGAGTTGGCCTGGGACATATGTGAAATCAGCTATATACCTTGTTTCCAGAGTTCTTTGTAAGGTTTGGCTTCCTTCTAGCTTGCTTGGGGCATAGCTTGTCTTGAACTTCGGTGATAATACATTTCCTACATTTATACAACAGATTGACAATAAACAATGGTGACAATAGCAAGTGTAAAGATGATATACTAGGACTTCAGTTGTTTCAATTTTGTTTTTCTATGTGATGATTTGGAGTTTTCATTTGTGTTCAAAGTTCAGTGTGAAGTAAATAGGAATGAGAAGTAACATTTTTGTTTGGTAAGTGTAAATTTTAGTACTTACAGAAAATGTTTTGTTAAATTCAAATAATGCTTTTAAAATTAAATGTACTCTTTTTATATTTGTAAATTTCTTTATAACTGAAGAACTAATCCAGGAAATACAACATTGCATTAATATGATTTAGTATGTTTCTGGCTATTTCTAGTTTCATGTCATGATTATAATTGAAAATAATTTTGTTGTAGAGAGTAGGGAAGTGTTGGAAAGTGTTCTACTGTCAGTGCCAAATAATCTAGGTATGACCCTGCTCAACTGCTTTTGCAAAAAGCTTGAAAGTCACTCTAATGGGCTCAGACTTTTTCCTTCATTACGTTCGTTTTCCCTTTTCTCCAGTCCTCCCCCCTTTGCTTGCTTCTAGCATTCACATAAGACAGAAAGTGTCTCCTAGAAAATGTAGAAAGAAGTCACTAATTATATTTACAGTTCTGTTTTTTCTGTGTTGTCAAGGAGGCTTAAGGTAATTCCGCCTCAGCCCTGGACAAAGATTAGCTGGGAAAGCCTGAAGGAATCGGTGAGATTGATTTGTCCAGCTCTAAAGGGTATGTGATGAGTGTTCTAGGGAGAAAGGTAATCTAATTTGAGCTGTCCAAAGGAAATTGGTCAGATTAAACAGTGACCGTATACTGTGAGTTTTGTTCAGCAGAAATGTTCAAACATTTAATTGCTCTCAAGTTGGTAAGCAAAACTGACAACTTCTTTTTGAAATGCACTGTTGAGGGTGAAAGGGAAAAAAACGGTCTCCATAGATTTAGGGTATTAAAACATGAAAGTGTAGTAAGTATAAAACTAGAGGAGTCACTAAACACCTGTAGTTCTCTTTCTAAATAGAATGACATCGAAACCCTCTTGGAGATACAAAGGCAGACCATATTAATGAAAAGACTTGGAGCTGGGGTTCTTGGTTCTCGTTTCATTTCTGTATTAAATAACTGCGTGAATAGAACAAATACCATATACAAGTCTAAGTAAAAATGGAGGGATTGGGTAATGAGACTTAAACAAGTCACTCTTGCAGACTACTTTTAATGATACCTTAAAGATTGACTTGAGCTAGAAATATACAACAAACCAGTATCCTGTTTCCTTTGGTATTTGTCAACAAAAAAAAATTTTTGAAATCAGACTGATTTTTTTTGCAAAAATAAACTAGAAGAGAATATCTTCAACTAAAATATAACTTTTAATACTCACAAACCTATAACACATACCAAATGCAAATAATTAGTATTTTTAACACAATTAGTATCACTTTAGTGATATATATTTCAATTTCTTGAATTTTGTTTATTAAGGTTTCTTGTTTATTTTTTGTTTAAAGATTTATTTTATTGTTTCAGACAAGGAGAGAGCGGGGAGGGAAGAGCAGTTTCTGTAGTTGTACATCATTAGTTATGACATAGTTTCATTCCACACAGGTGATGTGGGGCTGCGCAGGGTGGGAACTGCACTGGGGGGCCTCCTGCCTGGAGACGAGAACCATCACCACCATCCCTGCAGTTACCAGTTGTGCTGCAGTTCAGCACGTGGGTTTGCACGTGCCAGGGCCAGGATTCAATCCTTGGACCTCATGGTTGCAAGGCAAGCACTTATCCTGTTAAGCTATTGCGGCATCTCCTATTAAGCTATTTTTAAACAAAAATCTTAAAAGAATAATATGTCAAATACCCATATACCAAGCACCCAATTAAACAGGTATAATATTGTTCCTTTTTCCCCTCAGAGCTCCTTCCAAGAAATAAAACATGGTGGTCACTGTTGAATGTCCATTTACTCCTTCCTGATCTTGTTTCTTTTCTCTTCCCATAGGGGTAAACACCATCCTGTATTTTGTGATTATCAATGTCATGTACAATGGAGGTGAGGTCACTGCCTGCTTCCAAATCTAAGCCCAGTAGACCATAGCTGTAGCTCTGCTCATTACTTTGCATTTCAAGCCCATTGAAATTGTATGAGACACCTGTTAGCTATTTCATGTACTTCAGACCTACTTGTCATAACTTGTCTTTGAGACCTTTAGCCACTCATGTTAAGCCACAGACGCTACTGCATTGACCTGCTCTTTTTGGAGAAGCCACCAACCCACCCACAGGCACAACTGAGTGGCTCTCACCATGCACCCTCTAACCTCCTTACCCTCAGCTTCTTGTTGAATACAGGCACGTGGTGCTATAGTCTCAAGCATATACAGCCTGGAAGTGTGTGTGTGAGAGGGGGGTCTTAGGGATGAGTTAAAGATCTGTGTAGTAAAGCTTAAACCAGTGGAAGTTGTGCCTTCAAATAAATTCCTCCTTTCTTCCCTGGTTGGGAAGTCATTTATATAGCCTCTCAGGAGACAGTCTTATGAGATGATAAACCAGTCATCCTTAGTACCGGTACATTGAACTGGCTTTTCTGTCTTCCCTGTCTCATTTTTCCTTTGCTTCATTTTTGAACCTCAGAATTATACTACCTAATGAAGTAGTAAACCTTTACCCAAGGCTTATGCATTCTTGAAAGGTCAGGTTAAAACAAAGATATTTATCTTGGTCCATTCTTGTCCTTTTGGCTTTATCTGTTCATGTTTTATCTATCACTGCTATGTGTTTAGAGGAGAGGTGGTATAGCTTATTGTTTCACCTTGACTAGAAGTCATTGATTCTATCTTTGCAGTTTTTCTTGCTGAAAGACATAGCATTACTCTCATATTCACCAAGAAATCTTTAGCATTAGTTATTTATACATTTCCTATTACATATAAAGCAATACAAACACATTTTCAGCAGAGAGCTTGACATAGAAGAGGAATGTGATAAATATTAATTGCATTTCTGTACATGTTTCTAAACTATTATTTCCAAAGATTCTAGAACTTAGACAACCTTTCTGATGCTTTCTACCTATTTAAACCATGATAGATACCTCATGTTGGATTTTTTTCTGTCTGTCTTTCTCCCAAGACTGTGAATTTGAGGGTAAGAATTGTGTCTCATTCACTTTGCAGATAGCATAGTGCGTGGCCCAGTTGGCTTTTCCTTGCTGAATGTGGAATAGACCTGGCATTGGTTTATACATGAATAAACAAGCATAAATATTCTGGGTATTGATCTGTAATTCTTTTTATTTTTTTCCTACACATATAAAACTATCACTAGATTGTTGGAAGGTTCACTATTGCGATGGCATGTGTGATTCCTACTGCAACATGCAGCTGTTTGAGCAAATGTACTCACTAATGTGATGGTTTCTCTGGAAAAGAGAATATTCAAATAGCATACTTCCAGTAAATGAGAATATATCTCATAATGAAGATTCTATAATATCATGAGACAATTGTCTCCTTAGCAATAAAAGCTATTAATGTCATTGTTCTTAATGAAGGATTGAAATAGCATCTCTCAATAGATTACAAAGGGCAAGAATGATGTAATCAACATTGTAGGTAGAGAGTTGGTGAGCATGTTGGTGGTGAAAAAAAAAAGAAAGCTGAAATCTAAAATGACTCTTAGGTTTAGAATTCGGATAACTTGAAAAGATGATCATGTCATATTTTGAGCTGAGGAAATAGGAAAAAAAGAAAGACGTTTAAGGAAAGTAGATGAACTTGATTTTTTCTATTATTTTAAAATATATTTATTTATTTTTGACAGAGAGAGAGAGAGATACAGAGACAGAGAGAGAACTGAACTGGAGGAGCTCCCAGTTCAGCATATGGTTCCGCACGGGCTGGGGCCGGGATTCGATCCCCAGTCCCCGGCGCTGCAAAGTGAGCGCTTAACCCACTGAGCCACCCCGGCTTCCCCTGAACTTGATTTTTAACCTGACTTTAATATTAAAGAATGTTCATTCTTTCAAGAATTAATTCATTCAATTTATATTGAACACTTCTTACTAGACATTGTGGTAAACTCTGAGCATATACACAATATTGTCTTTTAGGCATATTCTTGAAAAATTTTATAAATTAAAATGATATATTATTGAATTGGCAATGATGGTACAGAATTAAAGAGGTTAAATTAATTGAAAATAACTTTGTGTGAAAAAAGTTAGTGTCTGTTAATAGTATGAAATGGCTACCACCCAAAATCAAACATATTCTTAAGCTACATTAATACAAATGTGCAATAAAACATGGAATGTAATAGTATATACTTGTAAAACAAATAGATGCATAAGTGATAATTCATTGTTAACTTTTCAAATCATATCTAGGGTAGTATTCAATTCCAGGTTTTGCATTTTAAGCACTAGCCAGCCAGGTAAGCTTAAGTCTATGTCATGTGATGAAGTATTAAAGAAACTAGTCACAATTAGGAAAAAAGTTGCTTTGCAATGTTTGGCCTTGTTGCCCAATGCTAATATCAAAACAGAGGCCATGTAGGTAGAAATACAGTGAAGACAGACTTGACATATAAGATGTAACTAGGCTGACTATTCATACCATTTAAAACAAAACAGTACCATTGTTTTCTGTCCCATTTAAAATGGTACATCTGGTCAGCCTATGTAATGGTCTAATAGTTGGAGCTACGTGGTGTGAGTGTTAGCTGTTCACACCAAGTCTGGGTGTTGGGGAAGCAACAGAAGGCACTCCTGTTAACAGGCAGTGGACTTTCTTTATTGCTTGTATAAAGTTTGCAGCTATTTATTCAAATCTGAGCAGCCAATCATCTCATCATTCTAAATCTAAAGGAAAAAATAAACAAAGGGTTCTTTTTTTTCTTTTTTGAGGAAGTAGATCCATAAAATGACTGTGCTCCAATGCTCTCAGCATGTTTCTGTCAGTTGTACTATGGGATGACATTTTTAGAGAAGAGGAAAATAACAAATATTAATTTACAAGGTTAGTTAGACAAAAGGTTATTTTGGTTTCATGCAGATAAAAAAGCTCACATTTAAAGATTCTTCTATTGTAGGATGTTAAAAAAAACAAAATTACGGTATTTTAAGAAATCTCTGTTAGGAGAACATGGTGGTATACATTTTAAGTAATTGTATTCCAGTTGAATTTGAAAAGCTAAATAAATGTTTGTGGGTGGGTATTACTGGTGTAATCGTTTGTACTTATTCATTCATCTATTCATCCATTTATTTATGAAACATTTACTAAGGGGCTACTATGGCCAGGAAATAAGAAGTAAAAACAAAGGGGCACGTCTGCAAAATAACTGAAATTGTATGAAGGAGGGCAAAAGTAAATACATTATTGGAATGCAATGCGATAGGTCATATATTAGAGTCATTGGTAACCCTAGGTAGAGATGTGTCTGAGAGTGAATTATACAACTGATCTTGAAGAATTAAATTTAAAGATTTATTTTTATTGGGTTTTTCTTTTTTGACAGAGAAAGAGACAGACATAGAGAGACAGAGAGGAGGGTGAGGACCCAGAGCAATAATTGTACATCATTAGTTTTTGATATAGTTTTTATTTCTTCAGTGGGTGTGGGGCTGCGCAGGGCAGGAACTGGGCTGAGCACACCCCAGTTAGGCATATGGGTCTGCATGTGCCAGGGACAGGATTCAACTTTCACACTCCAGGGCTGCAAAGAGAGTGCTCAACCCACTGAGCCATCCTGGCATCCCCAAAGAATAAAATTTAGATGGAGGATGGAGGGAAGTACATTTCAGTATAAGAGGGTAATGTGGGCAAATATATCAAGATACATGCACTACAATCTAAGTGTTTTCAGGGTTCTGTAAGTAGTTCAATATATCAATGGCATCTTACAATTACTTTGTGCTTATTATGTCCAAGGGACCAGTCTGAGCATGTTATATGCATTAAGTAATCTTCATAGCAATGTACAATAGTTTGGCCCCAAATTTTTACCTTTAACCCCCATGTTACATACTGTCTAGAAGAGATGGATTGAGAATGATTAACTATTGTTTTTGATGGTATAGGAGATTGGATACTTAAAAATTAAGTAAAATCAGAACCCAAGGGCATAGCTAGAATATTTAATGTTGCTTTGGGGAGGATAAATTGTTACAATTTGGAAAAGAATTTACTATTCTTATAAAATTACTTTGGTTCAACCCTAACTTAGATACAACAATTTCACTCCTGAAAATGTTCCCAGAGAAACTCTTAAACATGTACTTCAGGAGACAAGGAGAAGCATGTCCATGGCCACATGTTTGTGTTGTCACAAAATGCAAATACCCAAATGTTCATCATCTGCACATCAGCAGTAACAGTAGACTAGAGAGAAACATTGTGATAAATGTACATAATGGAATACTACAGCAGTAAAAGGAATGAGTTTAATGCCAAACAGAATGAATCTCAGACTCCACTGAGCAGAAAGCATACATTTTAGAATATCTGAAGAAAATATTTGTGTAAAGTTCAAAATATGCTAAAATAAACAGCATATTGTTTAGAAATATAAGTACCTATAGTACAATGATAAATAAAAGCAGGGGATAGTTTTAAAGTTAAAATAGTGTTTCCTCTAAATGGAGGACAGAGGATGAAATATGATAGGAATGCATAAGTAGATGTCACAGTAAAGTTCAACTCATTGTGTTGTTATTGTTCATAATTTATACACATTTTACAAATATTTTTTGTATCTTCTAATAAAACCACATTTCATAAATTTTAAGCCAGCATTTTTAAATATTATAATATGTCTGTATTGAGATGGTTCATAAAATTGATAATTTTATACCAGGGTAGTGGTCTGCATTTTTCTTAGTTGTTTACAGAAAATAAGGGAGTGCCTTATAATTGAGGGCATCTTAGATGTGATGAAAAACGATACTCAGGGAATAATTCTGATAAATGCTCTTAAGACTATGTAGAGAATATGGAGCAAAATGATAGGATATGTGACAACAGTGGTAGTTGGGGCCAGATCACTGAAGAGGTTTCATGCCATTGCTAAAGTTATTCATTATGTGAGAAATTGGATACTATCATATTAAAGGATCTTATGAAGAAAAAAACATGATAGGTTTATATAAGTTTTTTGGTTCTTATTTATGATATTGTCTTAAACTGATCCTTTTTATTCATGCTTCAATTTTTAAACAATAAATATTATTTTAAATATTAGTGAACTTGGGTAAAAACAAGTACAATGTTCATTGGTTTAAAAAAATAACATTGGTACAATTACATGCATTTAATTTGGGGTCTCTGTTCTTTAACCCTCAATTCTCTTCTGATTGTTCCATGATACTCGCTACCCTGGGATTAAATGAACCTCTAACACATAGTGACAGTTACAAAAGATTGTAATGGGCAATATCTACCTTTGGAAAAAATAGGTGATTTATTTTCTATGCATCGTTTTCTGATCTTTTTACTAAGTCTTACATATAATATCTCATAGATACAAAGTACCTTGTAATACTCGTTTAATATAGAATACCAATTCTATCATAAGCTTTGACTGTTGGTCATATTGCTCTTCGACATCAAATAACACATCACTCTTCCTAGAGAGGCATCTGATAGATTGGAATAGTTAATCCTCATGAATCATTAATCAGGTGACTTCTAGGGCAAAGGAGAAGCACTAGAGATACCAGTATTTCACCCTCAATCTCAAGCAAGAAGGCCTGGAATTTCCATGACATACTCAATTTACATCTTTGTCAGTGAGAATGCTATGTAAACTACGTTCAATGCATGTGCAACAATAATATTCTATGTGTAAAGGCGTTCCAGAACTCTGCCTTCAGCTCGGCGCTTCATATATTCCCAAAGAATGACTCCTTTCTCTTCCCAGAACCAAAAAACAATCAATATTATTTTTAACCAGTTTTGTTAAAAAGCTATTTTGAAATGTTTTTCTTTGAAGGGCTTAAGCCACTTTGTAAATAAGCAACATGGAATGCTTGCTTAGATTGGATTGAGAGATGACATAAAAGTTTGCAAGGGATTCATTTTTATCTTTGATATCTATCCATTAAATTACCTAAACTTTTTAGCCAAGGGATTTCACGCCCTGACTTTTAGTGTTTGCTAGTCCATTATAGACCACAACCAGTGATTCCTTTTCTGTTTTCCCTGTGGTAAACGCCCACACAAGGAAGAGGAATCATGTGGATTAGCCCTCTCTCTCTTTCTAGACAGACAGGCAGATAGATGGCACTGCCATTTTTGCCTAAGTTCATTTTACTTGTCCATCTGACCAGAGATAACTATGACAGCTACTGTATTTAAACAGAAACAAAAATAACACTATTATCTGTTTTGTGTTCTTTAATAAAAAAAACAATTCAGTTAGGTTGAAGAAGGGATCTTCCATAATGACATAACATTACCCTTCATAGCTTATCATTAATTCATTATCTCAATCTTTCCTTTTAAATTTAGATGACTTCACTTCTTAGTCTTGTCCATCTATGATAGGTATCAATATTATTTGTTTCAACTATTGCATTTTAAGATGGCCACACAAATAGCCATAGATTCTCTGAGCCCTGACAGACACTAGTTAATAAATCAAATTGTATTGATTTTATATCCCCAGGGTGTATAATCAGAGACTGTTCCTCTTATCTTAAATTACTTGTCCAGTGTTGTAAATATAGACTATTGGCTAAATGAGTCCAGCTGAGAGTGTATGGATAAGTTTGCACAAATGTTTCAAAGATCAATGTTTAGTTTTTTCCCCCTACAGGTGAAGTGAAATGTGCCATTGGATTTTGTATATGTATACTACTAAATTAGCATTGCAGATATAAGGTCATTTCTAACAAAAGTAAGTGAAAATTTGGTGAAATTTTATAATGGTGAAGTTAATTTGGTTTAAATTTCTTATATTAACATAGCTTTTTTTTTTTTTTGCTCAACTTGGACTTGACTAAGGGTTTTTGGAATTTTTAAGAATGTAACATGAGTGAGTCAATATAGTGATTTGTTTTGCACCTTACATAAAGAATTTTTAATAAAAACAGCCACAAACTTTTATTGAGTGCCTCCCTTCAGTTAAAAACAGTGCTTATTGGTGGTGGGGGAAGGGGTTGCTGCCCCGGTTGCTTTTCCTTGACAGCTACATGCAGGGGAGGAAAACTGTGAGGTTTTTTTTAAGCTTTGTCTATGTCTGCTGTCTTACACTGTTACCTCGTGGTCACCTGGATGCTTGGTCTCCTAGTCTGCCCAAAGTCTGGGTGGTTTTACTTCTTGTACCTGCACTCTCATATCAAAAGTTACCCGTCCCACATTCTATCACATTGGGGTGCTTTCCTCACTATCCAAAATGGCAGCCAGCTACTCTAATCAAAGAGGGTGTGTACACATGCCTTTCTATGCTTTCCTACTATTATCTCTATTTTACAAGTCACCTTTGGGGAACAAAGCAAACCCAGGCATTTGTGGTAACAGGAATTTTAGGTGTTATAGAGGACATACAGGCTGGTGATTTCCTGTGGCTTTCCTGATGTCATACTGTGTGGATGGCTGGTTACATTTTCACAGGTTCAATCTGTACACGACAAATGAACATTTCTTTCCCACAAGGTTTTTATTGCCACATTAAGGTCACAATCCTAAAATTAAAATAAATAAAGAAAAATGTTAAATCTATGACATACTTATTTAATTTTTTTCAGTTTTAATATGAAGTAAATAATATTACAGAAGAAATTTAGATATGATAGATTATACTTTATAATTAGATTATATGGATTATATTAGATTATAAATTAACATTCTGTTTTATGAAACATTAACTAGTACACTGGCAATTCTTTTTCCATTTTAAAAATTGGAACAATTTTTAAAACTTGTAATAGGTTATTTTTTAAATATATTTCCAAGTTTTGAATTTATAAATTTAGGCATATTTCTTGAATTTCTATTCAAGTTGCAAGCTCTGAGTTAGTCTAGAGAACATGGAAATTTTCATGAAAAGAACTGATCATTTGGGATTGGGTAGTGGTTAACTAGATATTAAACAAATCTTACTCAACTTACAAAACAACTATCAGAAAAAAATTTAATTTAGAATTTATAATCATTGGCTCTCCAAACTCCAAAATTCCAAACTGAGCCTCTGGCAGATGCTCACCTTTACCAACTGCTTCTTCATTACAAGATGACCTTTTAACACAGTTTTCTCAGTATATTCAACCTATTATTTACCAACTCTGCAAGGTGGATGGCAAATTTGCATTTAACCGCACTCTGGAAAGCATTTTTTCTCCTCTCCTCTCCTCTCCTCTCCCCTCCCCTTCCCTCCCTTGCTCTTCCCTCTCCTCCTCTTCTCTCTTCCATCAAGTCAATGGTTTCATCTTAGTGAAATACCATGGAGTGCCTCTGAACAACAGCAAAGCATTAACACAGTTTTAGTTATGTTTCCCATTTAGAAAGTAGGTTCTGTAGCTTTAACTTGGATCATTGTGAAAGATTTCAACTATAGTAGATGCTTGCAACTGCAATATATAGAATCCTTATTTTCTGTACAATGTTGTATATAATGTGAATCTCCAAGGAATCCAAGCCCTTTAATTATAGTCATATGTGATTTCTTCTCTGTCTGACTAAAATGGAAGTCAGTAGTAGCTGTACCAATTTACATTTTCATCAGCAGTATGGGAGGGTTTTGTTTTCTCCACAGCCTCTCTAACACTTATTTGTCTTGTCAATGATAGCCATTCTAACAGTTGTGATGTGATATCTCATTGAGCATTTTTTCACATATCTGTTGGCCATCTGTATGTCTTTTTGGGAGAAGTGTCTGTTCATGTCCTCTGCCCATTTTTTAATTGGATTGTTTGTTTGTTTATTTGTTATTGAGTTGTATGATTTCTTTATATATTTTGGATATAATCCCCCTTATTGAAGGTGTTATTTGCAAATATCCTCTTCCATTTGATCTGTGGCCTCTTTGTTTTGTTGACAGTTTCTTTTGCTGTGCAGAAGCTTTTTAGTTTGATAGAGTCCCATTTATTATTTTTGCTTTTAATTCCCTTGACTTTGAGGAGGTTACTCAAAAAATTAAGAATAGAATTACCACATGAACACAATCCCTCTTCTGGATATCTACTCAAATAATCTAAAAACATTGGTCCATAAAGATATATAAACCCCTGTGTTTATTGCAGCATTATTTATGGTGGCAAGAACATGGAAACAACCAAAGTATTCTTCAGTAGATGATTGGATAAAGGAGATGTGGTACATTTACACAATGGAATATCACTCAGTCATAAAAAAGATGAAATACTGTCATTTGTGACAGTATGACTAGATCTTGAGATTATCATAAGTGAAATAAGTTAGACAGAAAGGTTCAGAAACCATATGACTTCACTCACATGTGGGACATAAAACTGAAAACAACAAAGAAACAAGACAATTAAAGCTAAAATAAAGAAACAACCAGCACACACACACAAAAATAAGTAAACAAATAACTAAAACACTTTAATTTGGGGGACTCATTTTCATGGTGCTTCACTCTAGGGAAAAAAAAAAGTCAAAGACCATGAAAATATGTATGTCCAGACAAATATGTGGCTCAATTTAGAATAGGTTGAAATTATATTTTAAAAATATTGCTGCTTAACACTTTTACCACCTTTCTCCAGTTACAAACAGTTATTTTCTTAAGCTTATTGTCCTTGTGGTAATAATGCTATTCTAGTAATCCTTTATTTATAGTAAGTTCGGAACTTCCGTAGATATGAACAGAGCTATGTTCCAGAGAAAATTGTTTTTGCTCTATTCACTATCAACAAATAGTATTAATAGTGGTCTACAGTCTTTTTCATGTTGGCTCTGTGTTCTTTGTTACTACAAGGGCTTAGTCATAAATTGGTGTTTCTTGGACTACAAACTCTTATTTTGCCAACTCAGTGCTTTTATTTTTATTCAATTTGTGTGCTTTTAGGTGAACATGCACTTTTGAGTTTTGCTGTAAACCCCAGTAATCCCTTTTTTATATAGCCTATTTATGTTAGATACGTATATCTGGCTACCATTTAATGACATTTAAGTTTGTCTCACTGGCTGTGTAAGTAATCATAAGAAGAGGGATTAGTGGTTAAAAATTGATGTTTTCCTTTGCTGTGAAGAAGCATGTTAGTTTGATATAGTCCCATTGAAAGTGGCAAAAAACAAAAACAAAGGTAAGTGTTGCCTGTAAATGTAGCATATGGGATGAATCATTTCACATTAGAAATAAGAAGGAAGGGCAAGAGGTGATCATCTATTCTTTGTGAAAAGTGTTGGGTCTGTGCAGTTGCTAATAGGAAAAGTGTTGGACAATTGAAAACTTTTGGTTGTGAAGCTAGAGGATCAGCATCGAAGTCGAATTTTTATTACCTTAATGTACATTTAGAAGATGGTTAGTAGTTTGTTTCAAGAACTAAAATCCAAGCATGAAGAAAATGAGGTTGCTGAGATTATTGCCCCAACTATGACTAGTTCTATAGGTTCCAGGCCTATTTAAATCTGCACAATATCGAAGTAAAGGGAGAGGCTGCAAGTGCTGATAATGTAATTTTTAGAAGAGTTCTTTACCCCATAAAGATGAAATTATTCTATTTTGGGGGAAAAGATGAAAATAAAACATAAAATTAGGTGGCAGGGGAAGCTGGGATGGCTCAGCAGGTTAAGCGCTCGCTTTGCAGCCCCTAAGCCCAAGGATTGAATCCCAGCCCCAGTCCATGCAGACCCATATGCTGAACTGGGGTGTGCCCCCAGCTCAGTTCTTGCTGGGGCCTATGTGGGAGCCCCCAGCCCATTCCTGTCCTGCACAGCCCTGTGCCCACCTGTGGAGTGAAACTATATGAAAAACTAATGTCAACTATGGAGACTACTCAGGGCCCTCCCACTTCTCTCTGTCTCTCTCTGTCAAAAACAATAAAAAATAAATAAATCTTTAAAATTAGGTGGCAAATAGTATGCAGGATTTTAAAACTTTGAAGGACCAATGGAAACTTCCATTGGGTGAATACATGCTGAGATTACAAATTTAAGGCTTTATTTCAGACAGCCTTTCTGATTTGGACTGCTTCATAGTGCTCAGAGTTTATGTGAAGGACAGAAGAATAGATCTGTCCATTGCCGCAGCCTTAGTGATAATCAGATATGAAAGCAAGAATGAAGATTCATGAATTTAATCTTAAGAATGCTACAGTGATGTTTTTCATATGTGATCAAATTTTATTTTTTTAATTGTGATAAATATATATAACATAAAGCTTACAGTTTAAGCACGTTTAAGTGTACAATTCTGTGGCATTAAGCTTTTATATTCACATTGTTGTACAACAATTGCCATTATCTGTTTCTAGGACATTTTCATCTTCCCCAATTGGAACTCTGTATTCATTACATACTAAGTCCCCAATCCTTCCTCTCCCCAGCCCCTGGCAAGCACCATTCTACTTTCTATCTCTATAAATTTGGCTATTCTAGATAACTCCTATAAGTGGAATCATACAATATCTATATATTTTTTTCTTACTGGCTTATTTCATTTAATATAAAGTCTTCTAGGTTTATCTATATTGTAGCATGTTTCAGAATTTTCTTTCTTTTTAAAGCTAAATGATATTCTGTTTTATGTATATACCACCTTTTGTTTGTCCATTCATCTGTTGATGGATGCTTGTGTTGCTTTTACCTTTTCACTATTGTGAATAATTCTGCTATGAACATGGGAGAACAGATATTTATTTGAGTCTCTGCTTTCCATTCATTTGGATATATACCCAGAAGTAAAGTGCTGGATCATATGGTAATTCTGTTTTAATTTTTTTGAAGAATGACTATATCATTTTCCACAGGACTGTACTGCTTTACATTCCCACCAGCAACACACAAGTTTCTAAATTATGCACTTCTCCAATACTTGCTATTTTCTGTTTTTATTGTTTTTAATAATAGATATCTGAATGGATGTGAAATGGTATTCCATTTTTGTTTTGATTTGCATTTTCCTAATAATTAGTGATGCTGAAGACTTTTTTATGTGCTTGTTAGCCATTTGTATATTTTCTTTGTAGAAAAGTCTATTTAAGTCCTTTGTTCATTTTTGAATTGGGTCATTCATTTTTTGTTGTTGAGTTGTAGGAACTTCTTATATTTTGTGGCTATTAATCCCCATATATTTGATTTGCAACTATTTTCTCCAAATTTGTTAGTTGTCTTTTCATTCTATTGGTAGTGACCTTTAATGCACAAATATTTGTGATTTTGATGGAATCCATTTATTCGTTTTTTTTGTGTGTCCTATGCTTTCGATGTCATCTCCAATAAATTATTGTCAAATCCAATGCCGTGAATACTGTCCCCTTCATTTACTTCTCAAAGTTTTGTAGTTTTATTTATTACTTTTTAGGTGTTGATTAATTCTGAGTCATTTTTTGTATATGTGTAAGGTCAGTTTCAACTTTATTTATTTGCTTGTAGATATCTAGTTTTTCCAACAGCATTTGCTGAATAATTTTTATTTTTAAAGAAAAAATTCTGGTTTTTATTATGCTTTTTTTATCATGTTCAATCATGTTTGTCACTTTTCTGTAAATGTCTGGACACACACACACACACACACACACACACACACACACACACACACACACCAATAAATATATAAACCAGAAGAGTTGTATTTGGAGAAGCTGGAATGGCTCAGCAGGTTAAGTGCTCACTTTGCAGCTCTGGAGACCGAAGCTCAAGGCCTGACCTCGGCCTGGGTGGACCCATATGCTGGGCTGTGGCATGCTTCTCATGAGGGAGGCCCCCAGCCCAGTTCTCGCCCTGCTCAGCCCCCACCCATCTGTGTGGAATGAAACCATGTCAAAAACTGATGACATTCAACTATGGAGACTGCTCTGGGCCCTCCCCCTTCTCTCTGTCTCTCTCTGTCTTTGTCTCTCTCTGTCTCTGTCAAAAACAATAAGGCAAATCTTTAGAAAAAAGAGTTGTATTTGCATAAGATCTCACTAGGATGCTTGGGGAAATTAAGAAAATAATATATCATGGGACTTAAAGGCAACACTGAATTTTCACAGAAAGGCATTGTTTTAAAAAGCAAAAGCAAATTCTTTTTCTTATGGTTTAATCTCTACTGTATATTTTTTGTGATTATAAGAGAAAATGATTATTTAATCAATTACAGTGTTCTTTAGATTTTTAAATACAATGTTGGTAAGTCATGCATAATATGATAGCATAATATAATTATCAACTCTGATGCACACATTTTATGATTGAATATATAATTTATTTGAAATAAATTCATGATGGTTGTACCTTTGATGTTTTTTTTATAATATATATCACATATACTGTTGATTAAAACTTTTGTCATGAAAATATAATTTAGTTATGAATAAATGTTTTTATCAAAAATGTTAACATTTTTATAAATGTAAACTTCCAGTAAGAAACCAGGTAAAATCAAATCAGATTTTACTACTATTTTGGTCCCTTTGGAAGCTGAAACTTCCAGTTATTAATTTTGTTAAAAGTTATTTTTTTTTTTTGCTAAGTATGGAATATTTATGCTTTTATTGAGTATTAAATATACTCAAGACATTTAAAAAGTTTAGCAGAAGAAATACCACAGTCATATAATGGAAAATTTTCTTTTCTGACTTTATAGAATGTATAGATTATACATTTTGAATCTAAAAGGATGAAAAAAGTTTAAAAAGGAAAAATGTGATATGTATTGAATTTATATGGAGTCAGATTTTGAAAAAAAATAGACAAGCCTATACAGTTTCACTTTCCATTTTTGGCTTTGTGTCATTTTCTTTCACTTACATGATACATATAATGAATGTGAATAATAAAATATTGGAAGAATATTAATCAATCAAGAAAATGAAATCATTCAAATGTAATATTTAGCATAAAATTTTAAGTAGAAAAGACAAACCAAATTAAAGGTTCAGAAAAAAAAATGAATAAAAGTATTTTGAAGATTCTTCAATGGCATTTGCTAATAGCCATTGGTTTCCCTTGATTATTAACAGATACTTGCTGTGCTACTTTTAAAAAATATTATATTGTTGATTATTGCTAGCAGATGGAATATGCATGCTTTTAGTAGCAATAGCACTTCATATATACCAAGTTTTGGTCATGTTTCTTTCTTATTTCTCAACACATTATACTATGTCTATTTAATGTTTGGTTATCTTTGTTGTTCCTATAAAAGCTTATTGAATTATAAAAGGTTTGTTTGGTTTTTTTTTTTTGGTTTTTTTTTTTGGTTTTTTTTTTTTTTTTTTTTTTTTTTTTTTTTTTTTTTTTTTTTTTTTTTTTTTTTTTTTTTTTTTTTTTTTTTTTTTTTTTTTTTTTTTTTTTTTTTTTTTTTTTTTTTTTTTTTTAATATATATATATATATATTTATTTATTTATTTATTTATTTTTGACAGAGAGAGAGATACAGAGACAGAGACAGAGAGAGAACTGAACTGGGGGAGCTCCCAGTTCAGCATATGGTTCCGCACGGGCCGGGGCCGGGATTCGATCCCCGGTCCCTGGCGCCGCAAAGCGAGCGCTCAACCCACTGAGCCATCCCGTCTTCCCCTGTTTTTTTTTTATTGTTAAAGTTATTTGGGTTACACTGGTCAGTAAAAATTATATAGGTTCCAGGTGTATAACTCTTTCCATCACCATATATTTAGCTCCCCCTCTCACCTCCACCTTCTTCCTCCCTTATCCTCAGGTAACCACTAAAGTATTGATTGTGTTTACGAGATTTTTTTCTTTTCTTTGTTGCTTTCAGTTTTATATTCCACATATGAGTGAAGTCATGTGGTTCTTAGCTTTTTCTGTCTGGCTTATTTTGCTTAGCACAATGATCTCAAGTTTCATCGATGTTGCAAATGGCAGAATTTCAACTTTTCTTATTACTGAGTAATATTCCCTCGTATATACGTACCATAGCTTTTTTGTCCAGTCATCAATCAAGGGGAACTTTGGTTGTTTCCATGTCTGGCCACCATGAAGAGTACTGCAATGTACATTGGGGTACATAAGTTTTTATGGACTAAGGTTTTCAAGTTTTTTGAGTAGATACCCAGAAGTGGGGGGATTGCTGAGTCATAGGGTAGCTCCATTCCCAATTTTCTGAGGAATCTGTCTTCCAAATCCGTTGTACCAATTTACATTCTCACCAGCAGAGTATAAGGGTTTCTTTTTCTCCACAGCCTCTCTAGCACTTGTTGTTCCTTGTTTTGTTGATTATAGCCATTCTAGCAGATGTGAGGTAGTATCTCATGGTGGTTTTTATTTGCATCTCCCTAATAGGTAGTGAAGTTGTGCATTTTTTCATATGTTGGCCATTTGTATATCTTCACAGGTAAAGTGTCTGTTTAGGTCTTCTGTCCATTTTTAATAGGATTGCTTGTTTTTTTTATTGTTGAATTGTACAAGTTCTTTATATATTTTAGATTTTAGCCCCGTATCAGAGGCACTGTTTGCTAATATCTTCTCCCAGTTGGTTGGTTGTCTCTTTGCTTTGTTGATGGTTTTCTTTGCTGTACAGAAGCTTTTCAGTTTAATAAAGTCCCATTCATTATTTTTGCTTTTACTTCCCTTGCCTTTGAGGACAGTTTCATGAAGTCCTCCCTGAACCCCAGGTCTATAAGTTTAGTACCAATGTTTTCTTCTATACAGTTTATTTTTTCAGTCTTATTTGTAAGTCTTTCATTCATTTTGAGTTAATTTTGGTATATGGTGACAGATTGCAGTTCAAATTCAGTCTTTTGCATGTGGTTTTCCAATTTTTTCCAATACCATTTACTGAAGAGGCTTTCTTTTCCCCACTGTATATTTTTTACTCCTTTGTTGAAAATTATCTGTCCATATATATGTGGATTTTTTTCTGGGTTTTCAATTCTGTTCCATTGGTCTGTGTATCTGTTTTTCTGATAATACCAAGCTGTTTTGGTTATTGAGGCTTTGTAGTACAGATTAAAGTCAGGCGGTAAGATGCTCCCAGCTGTTTTATTTTTTTGCTTAGAATAGCTTTGGTGGTTCGGGATCTTTTCTGGTTTCAGATAAAGTTGATGATTTTTAAAATTTATTTCTTAAAAGAGTGTCTGTGGGATTTGATGGAAATAGTGTTGAATCTGTATATTGCTTTAGGTAATATGGCCATTTTAACTATGTTTAGTCTTCCAATCCATGAACGTGGAATATCTTTCCATTTCTTTGTGTCTTCTTCAATTTCTTTTAATAATGTCTTACAGTTTTCCATGTATAAGTTCTTCAAATTCTTTGTTAGATTTATTCCTAGGTATTTCATTTTTTTGTTTGCAATGGCAAAACAAATGGGTTTTCTCATCTTTCTTTCTGAAGTTTTGTTGTTGGTATATAAAATTGCAGTTGATTTTTGGACATTAATTTTGTATCCTGCAACTTTACTGTATTTGTCTATTATTTGTAATAGATTTCTGATAGAGTCTTTAGAGTTTTCTATATAAAGGATCATGTCATCTGCAAAGACTGACAGTTTAAGTTCTTCTTTCCCAATTCTAATACCTTTTATTCCTTTCTCTCGCCTGATTGGTCTGGCTAGAACTTCTAGCACTATGTTGAATAGCAGTGGTGACAGGGGCCTTTCCTGTCTTTTTCCTGATTTTAGGAGACTAGGTTTCATCTTTTTCCTATTCAGTATAATGTTTTCTGAGGGTTTGTCTTATAAGGCCTTTATTATGTTGAGGTACTTCCTTTCAATTCCCATTTTATTCAGTGTTTTGATCATAAATGGGTGTCTTATCTTGTCAAATGCTTTTTCTGCATCAATTGAGATAATCATATGGTTTTTATTTTTTATTTTCTTTATGTGATGTATTACATTGATTGATTTGCATATGTTGAACTATACTTGTGCCTCTGGGATGAATCCTCCTTGGTCATAATGCATAATATTTTTAATGCGTTGCTGTAATTTATTTGCTAATATTTTGTTTAGGATTTTTGCATCAGTGTTCATCAGAGGTATTGGTCTATAGATTTCTTTTTTTGGTATTGTCCTTCCTAGGTTTTGGTATTAAGGGTTGTTGGCCTTATAGAATGAGTTGGGCAGTATTGCCTTCTCTTAAATTTTTTGTAGTAGTCTGAAGAGAATGGGCATTAGTTCTATGAATGCTTGATAAAACTCATTGGTAAAAGGGACTTTTGCCTTTGGGGAAGTTTTGGATAGTTGTTTCAACTTCTGTTGATTGATCCATTTAGGTTATCCAGTTTGTGGTTCATCCTAGGGAAACTATATGTTTCTAGAAACTTGTTCCTTTCTTCTACATTGTCAAATTTGGTGGAATTATAACAGTTTCCAGTCAAAGTTTTAAACTAATAAGTAAATGCAAAGATGAAACTCTTCACTAAGTTATAAGTCACCACTAGACGATGTCTAACATTTGCAATTAATTAATTCATGAAACATCTATATGCCAGACATTTTGTTAAGTCCTTGGCATGTAATGGTGAGAAACTTGGAACTTAAGGTATACAGACAAAAATGCAAGCAATTAAAATATTTTATAATATGTTACTAAAGTTCTGTAAAAATTTTTTTAATTGTTAAGTTTATTGGGGTGAAATTTTTTTGAGGCTGTCTCATAATTTCTTAATGTAGGACCAAAGTCATATCCATATCCATATCCATACATGTACTGAATGACAAAGAACAAATTTTGATTCTAAAAATTAAAATAAAAATTTATAAGGGCAAATTTCTTTCATTTTTAATGAGATTACATGCCTGCCATTAATTAAATGAGTTCTGCCAGAGAGCTGTGTTTAGTCATTCATAAAGAGGTCAGAATAAAGTCATTTATTTTATAATGTGGTAGAAGGTTTTTGTAATTATTTTGGACACCAGTTTTAAGCTATTTTTAATGGTGTTCCTTTTTTACCTTTCATGAGTATAAAAAATATAAAACGGAATGCTGAAAATTCTTTATACTTCTTAGCAATTACACTGCCAATCTGAGTTCACAATATAAAGAAACAATTGAAGAGTAGAAGAATGTCAATGATCAGCTTGTTTGTTTTCCTTAGAATATGTACAGTTTTGGGCTAAATTAACTAGAATTCCTTTATGTAAAAAAGCTTAAAGCCTAATAACTTAACAACAGAAACAAACATAACAAAAAAAAATAAAAGAAAAAAGAAAGAATGAAATATGGAATCCTATGAAGTAATTTAGTTACTCGAAATAAATATTTGCCTTTTAAGATTTTAGAGAAATGAAAGAATGGAGCAGTGCTTTTAGATCTTGTATATAACTGAGGGTGTACTGTACAAGATAGAAATCTTATATATATATATATATTTTTTTTTTACATTTAATGTCCCCTCCCCATGAACCTCCAGCCCTCCCCGCCTCATCTCTTTACCCCCACACCCCAGGCAACCACCAAACCACTGACTGTGTCCATGAGTTTTTGTTTCCTTGTTACTTTCAGTTTTATATTCCACCTATGAATGAAGTCATAGGTGGAAAACATCTTATTAAGTGAAATAAGTCAGACTGAAAGAATCAAGAAACATAAGATAGAAATCTTGATTATAAATTTACAGATTATGAAATCTGATTTAGTGATTATGAAGTTTTTGGTTGTGTTATAGGAAAATGATATGATCCTGTTATACCTCAGGTAAGTCATTTGTAATATAAACAACACCTACTGTGACTGTTAAGCAAGTAAAATAAATAGTACAGTCAATACTTGATTATTAAGAGATTACATACTTTGGGGAATTTTCCTGTTCTTTTGTTTCTTTTTCATTTAATCTATACTACCCATCTTTTGACTATTTTGGCATTTGATTATATTATAGGAGTTATTAATACAGAGGCATTAGATTCTAAATCCTATATTTTTTTCTTTTTATCTGTTTTTTACTTTTTTTTGGTATTAATCTACAGAAAGCATTTTTAAATTAAGGTTTGTGGTTGTGGCTTGTATGAGGCAGTGCAGGGCTGCTACTTGGGCTGTACAAGGGGCAACATCAGAGGGAACAGACCCTATTCAGTTGCAGAACCCACTTTAGATGCTGACTGCATCTTCTAGAGATGAAGCCTTTTTTCTGACTTATTGGTTTGGAAACATATGCATTCTTTTTCTTTTTTTTAAGTGATTATTCTTCCTTTATAACATGTACATTTAACAACTTAAAATGTGAGTCAAGAGCTCTACCCTTCTCCCAAACAATATAAGGAAATGAAATACTTTAACTTTGACCTTCCATCTTTCAACTTCAGTGCTCTTGTTGAGCATTTTAGTTGCATCCTGTTTTTTGGCCCCCTGTAATTAGTGATTATTATTACTATTTTAACAATTAATTTTTCTTTAAATTTTTATTATATTTAGCAATTTATTTGCTTACTCTTGGTTCTCACATCTTAAACCTTCCTTCTTGGCTTAATTTTCTTATTACTGAATTCCATACTCATAGTTATTTCAGTAAAGGTATGCGAGTGACAAATAATTCAGACTTATTGTACAGGAACATATTTAAATTCATTTTTACCTGTGAATGATAGTTTAGTTGAATATAGGTTAACTGATTTCTCTTCCACATTTTGAAATTTTCTCCTGGCAAGTATCGTTTCTTATGGTTTGTTGTCAATTTAGTTGGTCCTTTGTAAATAATTTCTGTGGAAAGCTGGATGTGAAAGGCAGGGCCCCACATCCTGCAAGACTGTCCAGGGGGCGTCTTGCCTCCACTGATCCCTGAAGAGGTAGTATGCAGAAAGCCACAAGCAACTAGCTTGGGGGGTGTGACAGGGAGGAGGTCTCAGAAAGACTTAAGACAAACAATATACATTAGCATGCGAAAGTTGAGTTGCTGTGTATAAGCTGTGGGCTAAAATAAAACCGTGCCACTGCTACGCCATCAGCGGTCAGTGGACCTCCGATCCCAGCTTCTGTCTTTGTGTTTGTGTCTTTGTGTTTTTTGTTAATCTCCCACCCACCCCTCTCAGGTCAGGCGGGTAAGTTGAGCAGGCCTCAGCAAATTTCTATTTTCTCTCAGATAATTTTTTAAAGGCTTATTTTATTTTTTGACAGAGAGAGACAGACAGACAGACAGAGAAGAGGGTGGGCCCAGAGCAGTCTCCATAGTTGTACATCATCAGTTTTCGACATAATTTCATTCCATGCAGGGCAGGAATGAGGCTTGGGGCCTCCTGCATAGGAAGCACACTTCAGTTCAGCATATGGGTCCACACAGGCCAGGGCCTGGATTCAATTCTTGGACTCTGGAGCTGCAAGCTGAGCATTCAACCCACTGAGCCATCCCCTCTCAGATAATTTGTAAGTGTTCTCTGTTTTTACTACCTGTAAATCTGTTTGATTATCCTATTCGGGACTTACTATGCTCTCTCAGTCTGAGAATGGTTTATATCTTTATTTAATTCAGGAAAATTTCCAGTTGTTCCTTTAAATACAATTTTTTTTTTTGCTAGTCTTTATAGTCCTTCCATTGGGAACTCCTATCATACATATCTTAGAGCTACTCATTCTATCATCCATGCAACTTGGATAGTCTTTCATAATTTCCGCATGTTTGTCGTTCTGGTTTGTATTCCAGGTAATTATTTTAAGTCCATTACAATTTACTGGTTTATTGTTCAGATGTATCTAGTCAACTCTTTAAGCTATCCATCAAATTATTTATTTCAATGACTCTAATTTTCACTTCTAGCATAATTTTTTTTTTTCAAATTTATTATTTTTCCTATCCTTGTATTCTTACATCATGGCTTCTATTTCTGCCTTTTACATATTATTATATGTAATATACTATCCAGTTTGGCTACACATTCCCCCATTGCTTTAGGTGACTCCTTTAATATGTTTTATTTGCTTACAAATAAATACTTTGTGGGTTGAAATCCTTGTGAGCTAGTCTTCATGAGAAGCTGTTTTTCATGGGAATCAGGAATATTTTGTATTATGGAAGTATGCCATCAGTTGTTTCAATTTTGTATCTGTTGAGGCCCCAACTGCATTGAAGACACAGTCGTCTTAATGTCTCATAGACACTTAAAAGTCGATTTCCAGGGAAGCCAGGATGGCTCAGTGGGTTAAATGCTCACTTTGCAGCGCCGGGGACTGGGGATCGAATCCCAGCCCCGACCCGTGTGGACCCATATGCTGAACTGGGGCGCTCCCCCAGTTCAGTTCTCTCTCTCTCTCTCTCTCTCTCTCTCTCTCTCTCTCTCTCTCTCTCTCTCTCTCTCTCTCTCTCTCTCTCGCGCGCGCGCGCGCGCGCACACACACTCTCTCTGTCAAAAATAAATAAATAAATAAATAAATATAAATAAATGCCTTTAAAAAGAAAGTCAATTTCCCCCAAAAGAGCTCATCATGTTTTCTACCCTAAACTTGCTGCATTTGTTCGATAGTCCTTTTCTCAATGGTGGGTATTGTACTAGTTTTCTAGGGCTGCCATAACAATGTACCACAGACTGGATGAATGAGTCAACAGAAATTTATTTTCTCACAGTTCTGGAGGCTACAAATCAGAGATCTAGGAATCAGCAGGTCTGGTTCTTCTGAGGCCTCTCTCCTTGGCTTGCCTTTGTCTTCACATGGTCTTGCCTCTGTGTGTTTGTGTCCTAATCTCTTCTCCTTATAAGGACAGCCATCATATTTGATTAGAGCTCACACTAATGACCTCATTTTAATTTAATTACTACTATTAGGGCCCCATCTTCCAATGTAGTCACCTTCTTAAGTACTGGGGTTAGAATTTCAATCTACAAATTTTGAGGGGATGCGTAAGAGGTATCAACTAGTTACTCAAGCCAGAAATGTGAACGTTGTCCTACTTTCTATTTACCCTCTCACTTCTAGTACTCACCATCGATTCTATTTCTTAAATACCTCTCAAATTTATTACTCCTATGAAATCTTTTTTTATTTGTTTCACGTGTATAAAATAACATAATGATTACATGTTTATATCCCTCACAAAGTGATAACCCCAACAAGCACTCCTATGAAATCTTAACTGCACTTCCCAACTTTTGGCCAATGTCCCCCCCGCCCCATTCCCCCTAGATAATAGCAGTAAACTCCTTGCTGCTTTCTTTCCCTCCAATATTGTAACTTCTACTCTTTTTTCCACATGAAAGTCAAAGTAGTTTAAAAAAATTAATTCTTATGATTATATCCTCATCTCTCCCTGCTAAAAACCCTTCAGAAGTTTAAAACATTTTACATGGTTTATGAAGCTTTGATCTGAATACAGCCAGCTTTTTTTCTCCAATCTTTTTTTTTTTTTTTTTTGGTCACGTGCTTTTTACTAAAGCATTTTCAGTTCCATGCACAGGACACATTCTCTTTAGCTTCTGACCATTTGCATCTTGTTCTTTGTACTTGAAGCAGTCTCCTTCCTCTATTTTACTTCACTTTTGATAACTCCTACCTATCCTTCAGGGTACGGCTTGAAACGTTTTCGATAAGGAAGTATTTCATCATCCTTTAAAATTCAAGAAAAGGACTCCTTAAACTGTGTCCCCATCACAGTACATGACACATCAAATTGCAATTGTCGATCACTGGCTGTATAATCCTACATTCTGGAAGTGCCATTAAATAGGATTATTTGTACATCATTCACAGGTGTGTCAGTAGTGCCTAACCCATAATAGGCACTTAATAAATATTGACACTTGGCATCTTCCATATCATTGTTATGAAATAGTGACTCCAATGGTACCTTATTTTCCTCATCATCCTGTTTCAAAGTTCAACCTTACTATCCTTTCTTGCTTTATTTTTATAGAAGCATTCTTATCTGATTTTCTGTCTATAGATTTGTTTATTGATTGTCTCTCTCTCCCTCTTCTCTCTATAAGTGTAGAGTTTGTGCTCTAGACTAAGCATGGATGAGAAATGAAGGATCTACTTATGTCTCTATGTATCTGATGATAGAAGAAACTAACTTCTGTCTTTCTACATTTCAAACCTTGGTGCTTTCCATAGGATATATACACATCATTATAGCATCTCTGGCCCTACACTTTTATGTCATGGTGCTAGGTGAGTTATCACAATGAGGAATGGGAGTGTTCCTGGAAGCCATCCATGTATAGATGTAGCCAGTAATAACTCAGTCATACAAGGCATGCCTGTAAGCTCACCGATTCTGCCATACCTAAGCAAAATCTATCTCCAAACTTCTCCTTAACTTCACCCCCCAAAATGTCTGTGACCACTTCAGTGTCATCTAAAACTAAGGGAAGTTAGAATGGAAAAAGACAGTGACCTTAACTGTGGTTATTTTTTTTTCTTTTCTTTTTTTTTAATTTCACAGTTCTTATAAAACATATGGCCATGTGAACATTGCTAGGGGTTTTTGAAGGGCCTGTGTCAATGAGGGTCCTTGAAGCTTACTTCATTCATTTCAAAGTAAACATGTTATTTTACAAAAGCTACCCTGGTTGAGGTGGGGGATATGGGTAAGAGTGGAGGCTGGAGCCAGGCCCAGGGAAATCAACAAATTCCTCTCTTCCTATTCCAAGGAAGACCCTAAGAAACCCCTTCTAGGGTACCTCTGATCACAGATGAAAACTGCCCTCAACCATCTTACTTGCCAGTGTCCTTTCCTTGAATATATAGCTTAAGAACCATGTAGATTTGTAATAAGGATCATTCGTTTTTCAAATGTGGAGGGGAAGGATGATTTCTTTCAGTAGAAAAGCTCTTTCATATTTTTAAGACTGGTCCTGTCATTTATTATCAAAGGAATAATTCAAATCTCTGCTCTTGATCTGGTGGAAAATAGCCAGACTTTCAAGATCATATCAAAACAAAGCGGCAGAGGTCCTCTTTTGAAAGGAACAGGATGAATCAGTGCAGAGTGCTGCTGGGAAGGCAGGGAGGGCTAGTGCGATCAGGCTGTGATTATAGGTATATTACCTCTGTCTGCCAAGACATCAAACCAGTCGTAGTAATTTGGTTGCACAATATAAATGCCTGCCCATATGAACACAATTTAGTAAGTAGCACATGACAGTTTCCCATCATAACTAAGTAATATTATTCAAGAAGAGATGAGTTCATGACCCTCCAAGCATGCTATAGGCCTCTTAACATGGGAACTGTTTTCAGATTCATTGACGTTTGGCCTCCTGCTGTGACCTCACAGGTACACAGAGAAGATGCAGAATGCAGCTACCATCAAGAATGAAGGTTCTTGTGTAACCAAACTGTGGCAGGTGGTATGTAGTTTAATCTCTGAAAAGAGAATGATGAGCTTTTTTAAAAAAATGACAACTGTAATCTAATATTTGTTAGGTTAATAGAGAGAATGACAAAATAAAGCACAAATACAGGGCCGACAGAAGTAATTTTCCCCTTTTTTATGAGCTGGTAATCTAAACCAATTCTTTTTTTTTTTTCTTTGTGAGTTTTTGGTGATATTTTTTCATTGTGAACTTTGTTGAGGTGACATTGGTGATCTATAGCAAATCTTTTATAACAAATTCTCACATAACATACAACTAGTGGCTGCTCCATGGCACTGGTTGTGATAGAATAGCCTCACTGCTCTCACTCGCTGGTCCCTTATCAGCCGATGGGTCATTTTACTTCAGGGAACCTGGAACACAAAGGTGACTAAGGTGACTAAGACAACATATCTGTTTATACTATATGGCTTTCAAAAAAAGGGTGTAACTTCTTCAGACCCTACATATGGTTAATTTAGTGTTGAAAAGTAAATATTTTTCTTGGTGTTAGGATTGGGGACCCAGTGAAGTATCTTCCAAGTATCTCTTAAAAATTTAGAAAATTTTATGAGAGTTTAACTAATCAAGTCTTAATATAATTGATGTGATTATCTATAAGGGCAAATATGTGGCTAATGAGTAAGGGAACTGCTAAAACACCAGTAATGGTGAAATGGACAGAATCATTGATAAGAGAAGTATGACAATGAGATTGTAATTGAGGAAAGAAACCTCATGAGTGATTTCATGCTCAGTATGCAGAACATGACACAGTGATGGGCCTTGCATACACTGACGTCTTGACAGTGCCCATCTAAGCACTATCCAGCAGAGACAATGGCTTTGCCAAGTAGATATGTGTCTCTCAAGGTAAGCTCCATGAGAGCAGAAGCTCTACATTTCTTGTTTACTGGCACATAGGAGGTATCCTCTAAATACATGTTGAATGAATTCATGAAGAAATAATGCTGCCAAGTCTATCCTTTTCTTGAGAGCTGTATCTTATCAAGTGACTTTTATTGTTTTGAATCTATGCTTGCTAAGCAAATTTATGGTAATTTATATTCTCATGTAGCTTGCTTATAGGGAAAATGGTTCTGATTTGGTCAAATTGTCATTCTAGTATTTGAGTGCTTAGTTAATGTGGTCTGTCCCTGAGAACCTGATTATTCTCAGTTGTAGTCACAAATTCAGTTCTCTCTCCTGCATAGTTTAAGACTGCAATGAATTTAACCACAGAAAACAACCACCTTGGAAATTTTTTGTTGACAGTTAACTGTTCTTCCTAAGTGACATTTTATTTTATTGACACCATCTTAGAATGTGCAATATTTTTTTATTAATAATTATATTAGCTTTTTAGAGACCGTTTATTATTTTTAAGGATATTGGGTTTAGGACCACAGGGAATATTTTTTGTTTTATGTATGTTAGACATTAAGCATTTCCAAAGTAGAATCAATTATGTTATTACAATAGGACTCTGGGGGTGGTGGCTCAAGGTTGTTTTCTACCACATAAATAGCTTAAAGATTTTAAAAGTTATGGTTGGTCCTTCTTGTTATTCTAATGCTTTAAAAAATATAGTCATCCTTCATCATTACTTTATGTTAAATATGTGGTAGAAATGTCTATAAGGCAGGAGAAATAAGCAGGCTAGCAAGGTGTCCAATGTAGGGAAAGGGTCACTATTAGAAATGGAACCATTGCTTCTAATCATGATTGTATTACTAGAGTAGGAAGATTATATTAATGCTCTTGCTAATCACATTCAGTCAAGATGCTCAAAACAGAATTCCTGAGCCCTGAAGGTGCTGGAAAAATTAGTTTCAGTAGCAGAGGAGAATATTAGTGCCTCTTGCCTTATACAGGTTTTATAATTACAGATTATGCAAGGAGACAAGTTATTGGGGGGCATCAAATATTACTATTGTGTCATTGCCCAGATATAAAAACATTAAGATCACTGTCATGATTTTACTCTTTTTCATTGAAAATTAAATAATCTGTGGTTAAGGGACACTTCATTTCCTTGTGTTACGGGAATTCTAGATTGAGTATTTTTATCTTCTATTCATTGTGAAGGACATTTTCCTATTTAATTTTAGTTGATGCTCAGCTCTATAGATTCTCATGCTGTTGTTTGTTGATGTGCTTACAAATTGACTTGCGAGTTTTTACTATGAATTCATTCATATAATTTAGAATAAAGATAGCATGTAGTGATTTGGACTGGAAAAAGTAAATGTAGTTGAACTCTGTGATAGGCAAAAAACAATATATTAATAGGCATTTCATAAATATTTGTTCCTAGGTTTAGCATGGCTTGCTTACTTCAAAGTGGGAGTGATAAGCATACTGACCATTTTTAGTTATTATTTTTATTACCAGTTAAATTTTTATTTTTAAAGTAAGTTTGCTTTCATTGACATGCACATTGTAAGTTCAGTAAATATGACAAGTGCATACTGCATTGTAACCACACTCTTTTATTAAGGTATAGAACATTTAATGTTTGTACCCTTATGAATAAATCTGCTGAGAACAAACTTATGTAAGTCCTTTGTGGACATATGTTTTTATTCTATTGGCAAATACGTATATATGGAATTACTGGATTGTAGGGGGTGACTATGATTAACTTTATAAGAAATTGTTAAATAGTTTTCTAAAGTTATTGTCCATTTTTATTCTCACTTGGAACATGTAAGAGTTCCAGTTGCTCCACATCCTGGTCAACATTTGGCACTTTTGGTATGTAGTTGTAACTCATTGTGCTTTTACTTTGCATTTCCCTTATTACTAATATTGTTGAACATATTTTCATGTGTCTGTTGTCTATTAATATAACTTCCTTTGTGGAGTGTGTATAGAAATATTTTATCCATATTTAATTGGGATAAGTGGAAGTTTATCATAGAAGTTTTCTTTCACTCTATAGGAAGAGGCACAGGTTGTGAAAAGTTAAAAAAAAATGAAAGAATCAAGAAACATATGACCTCACTTATAGGTGGATTATAAAATTGAAAGTAACAAAGAAACAAAAACTGATGGATACAGTGAATAGTTTGGTGATTACCTGAGGATAAAGGGGAAGGTGAGTGAAAGAGTGGGGGTCGGGGGTGGGGAGGATTTGGGAGCAGGTACCAGATATGTGGTGATGGAGGGAGAGCTGATTCTGGGTGGTGTGCACATAATGCAATACATAGCAGATGTAATGTAGACTTGTACACCTGGAACCTATGTGATTTTTACCAACCAATGTCACCCCAATAAATTTAACAATAAAAATTAATTAATTAATTAATTAATTAAAAAATTAATATTGAAATCTCTAAAGCAACTGACTAAATAACAAAGAAATAAAGTGAAGTAACCAAGAGAGGAGATAAAACAGAATAATAGACTACATTTGAATAGTCCAAAACAAAACTGGAAAAGAAGAAAAGGGAAGCAAAGAACAGATGGAACAAATGAAAAAGGAATAGCAAGATAATAGACCTAGACCCATCCATATCAAGCAATTGCATCATCATTTATTTATTTTGTCCTACTTTCTCTTTCTAAAAGTAAAATTACATTTATATTAATCTGCTTAGTATTTTCCCACAGATCACAGAGTCTATGTTTAATTTTTTTAATCTTTTTTTCTTGTTTTTCTACTATCTTCCACTTTTATATGTCATTCAGAGTATCAACTGAGCTCAAAATGTCTCACTAGCTGTTTTCTATGAAGCCTCACATTTCCCTCTGCCTCTGCACAGCTTAAAATACAACTAAAGACTCAAGATGACTAGACCCTTGCCTGCAACTCTTTTTTTGGGCTGCACATAATCATAGTTTATTTTTAAAAGTATATTTAAAAATATTAGTTCGAGGGCACACAGTAGATAGAGTAAGTAATAACAGGAGAATTTTATATATGTAGAGAGAAACAAAGGAATTCAAAATGATGAGAACTGTTGATGAAAACTGCAGTGTAAAAGAACAATTTTAGAAAGAGTGAAAAAGGGAAGGAGCAAGATGGCGGCATGAGAGGAGAACCCAGACATCTACCTGGGAAGGGACTTACAAACAAAAAGGAACCCACAGGGGAAACCCTGAGAAGCACCCTCAACTGAGAGAACCACACAACGCAGAACAACACACAAAGGTTAGAGGAAAAAGGGGAGAGCGGGAGAGGGAGGGAGAAGGAGCAGTTTGGGGAC
>PVKE010003235.1:0-43013 GCA_004027555.1 Craseonycteris thonglongyai
TTACTCCTTTTGCAACATCAGCTCCTTTGATGGCGGCTTTGTTTTTCAAAATAGTCGAGATTGTTGACTTTGCCATCTTGTACTCCGAGGCCAGATCAGTCACACGAATACCACGGTCATGCTTTTCTACAATTCCTTCTTCAGCTCAATGGTTATTTTCTTCACAACCTTGCTGTCACCTTTACTACTGCTCTGCACTTTCTTTTTGCCACCATGCTTGCGCTGCATATTCTTGTCACCTGCATTTGCACTTTGCACATTGTCACTTGCATTTCCACTTGCCACACTGTCACTTGCATTTCCAGTTTGCACATTGTCACCTGCATTGCTGTTCTTGTCACCTTCATTGCTGCTCCGCACTTTCTTCTTTTCACCATGCTTCTTGGGAGCCATATTGGGAGTCCAGTACAGTAAGCACTCAAACGGGTGAACTGTACAATACAGTAAGTACAGTATTGTACAGTACAGTACAGTAGTACAGTACAGTACTGTATGTGCTAAAAGCACAACAAAAATCAAAAAAGTCACTGAAAGTACTCACAGTGTACTTTTTTCTGTGTCTCTCTCCACGATCTTCCTACATGAAGTCACAACCATGTGACAGCCAGGAAATAGCATTAAAATGGCTGCGGCGCCTGTTCATGAACCGAAGCGGAGTTCGTGAACCGGAGCATATTTTGATGAACTTTTCTGTTCATGAACCGAGTTGTTCGTGAACAGAAGCATTCGTGAACCGAGGTACCACTGTAGTTTTCTATGTAGTTTCACTCCACAGATGGGTGCAGGGCTGTGCAGGGCAGGAACTGAGCCAGGGGCATGCCCGGGGTGGGAGCCAAACCGTGGGCCTCCCACATGGGAAGCTCGCCTGGGCCAGAACCGAACTGGGGGCACACCCTGGTTCAGCATATGGGTCTGCATAGGCCAGGGCTGGGATACAATCCTCGAATCCCATGGCTGCAAGACGAGCTCTCAACCCGCTGAGCCATTCCAGAATCCCCAATTTTTACTTTTAAAATGTCATGTTTTAAATTTAATAATGGCAGATACGTCTAACAGTTAAAACATTGTCATGTAAGTAATTCAGGACAAAAATTAACCAATCCCAACTTTAAAAATAAAACCCAAAAATCTACATTTTTCCATTTGACTACTTTGTCAGAATAGGGAATAGAATATGACTTCTAAAGAGGTTAGAAAAACTGGGCTAAATATGAGGTACCGTAGGGTATAATAAAAAAAAAAGGTAGGAGGTGTTTCTAAAATTGATGTGCTTAGCCTTAACCTTGAAAAAATTGCTCTCTAGCTAGTGAATTATTCTCAAAGTATAAAATGAATTTCAGTGTTGCTGTGACTATTCCAGTTCTCAGGTGACCTTTGGGATCAGAATTGCTCTATTTAAAGACATGGCTCAGGAAACTGAATGCTAGACAGTAAGCTTCTATTTAAATCCTAAAAGTAGAGGCTCACATCGGGGTACAGCTTTAAATGGAAATTTACTCTGGTGCCAAAAATTCTCCTGGGGATAGAAGTAACTTATAGAAACACATTATTCATTTAAATGAATGCTTTATGGGACCAAGTTATTGCCTTGAACATCAGAGTACTGAAATTGTGTGCTGTAGCTCTCAATGACACTTGATGTATATGTTAGGTGGCTTAGAAAACCGTTATCTTCATAATTGTAACTTGAGAATTTCTCAAGGCCCTCGCTAGCACTTAAAATATACCACTTGTTTGTGAATGTGATACGCTTTTCTCTGCAGCAGTAAGGAAAATCCCAGGAAAACTAACATCACAAGGACTGTTAGCAAAAATAAATTGAGAGGCTAATTTTAAATCTTGGCCTTGAATATATCACTACATGCTAAAACCTGGAAGAGCTTAATAACCAAACTTATCTTGCACATGTGACTGATTATGCTATGCACTTATGTAAATATTAACTTTAACTTTTATTCTCTCTGGAGAGTGAACTAGATTATTTTGTAGGCTAGTGACAGTGGTGTTTAATGGCACTGAGAATCATTCATGCAATAAATAATTACTGAGCACTGTTCTAAGCAGGGAGCATACAGCTATGAACAGATAAAATCCCTGCCCTTATGGAGTTTAGATTGACAAAGTATGTAACATGTCATGTGGTAAGTGCTGTGGAGAAAAACAGAAGGATGCTGAATTTCCAGTAGGTTGGTCAGAGGCAGCCTCATCTGACAACTGAGCAAAGGTCTTAAGGTAATAGGACAGGCTAGGGCCATCCATCCAGGCAGAACATAACACTGAGTGCAGAGGTCTTGAAACAGGTTTTTCTGGTGTGTTCTAGAATCAGCAGAAAACCAGTGTGGCTGGAGTGGAGTCAGGCTTGAGAGAGTAGTAGAAGTGTCAAGGGACACTTATTTATGACTATATGCCATGTTAAGGACTTTGGCTTTTATTCTGAGACGGGAAGTTATGGAGGATTTTTGAGAGGACCCCTTGCTGGTTGTTTGGTAGAAGTCTTGTACCCTGTTTCCCCTAAAATAAGACAGTGTCTTATATTAATTTTTGCTCCCAAAGATGCGCTAGGTCTTATTTTCAGGGGAGGTCTTATTTTTCCATGAAGAAAAATATGGTACACATTTATTGTTGAACAAAAAAAAAGAAAATTTATTACCTGTATATGGTACGGTAGTAGTTGTCATCACAAACCAGCATAACCAGACAAACTGAATCCTACAGTATCAAGAATTTCTTGTTACTACCATTATTTCCATGTACAACAATCTATGGTACATTTACTCATTTATTCAATGACAGTCATGTCATCATCATCTGATTAAAAGAGACCTCGCACTTCCTGTCTGTCCCGGCTGCGCTGTGGCCAACAGTGAGCTGCGCGGTGGCATCCGCCACTACGGTCCAGAGTCGAGTCATGGTAGCTTCGGGGGGCCTTATTATCGGGAAGGCCCTATGTTTGGGGGAGGTCTTATTTTTGGGGGGATGCCTTATATTTCAGCGAGAGGCAGAACTGTAAGTCTTATTTTCGGGGGATGTCTTACTTTTGGGGAAACACGGTAGGAGACTTGATTAGATTTTGGTGAGTGGAGAAACCAACAACTTGGTTTTGGACATCTTAATAAATACCAAGTAGGCTATTGGATGTTCAAGTATGGAGCTCAGGAGAGAGATGCAAGGTAGTGATATAAATTTGAGCATTTAAAGCCATGAGCTTGGATGAGATAGCCAGGAGAGTAAATAGAGAAAAGAGAACTGAAGCATGCCAACATTTAGAAGTTGGGAAGATCTCCAAGGAGGAACCAGCTGATAGAGCTGATGAGGAAGAGAAAAACCAGTAAAGTATGTAAAACATGGTAGTTGCCAGCCACATGGGGCTATTTAAATTATAATTGAAATTTTAAATTCAGTTCCTTAGTCACATTAGCCACATCTCAAGGTTCATATAGCTAGTCACTACTGGTTTGCACAGCACAGATGTATAACACTTCTATAGTCACTTAAAAGTTCTACTGGGTGATCCAGAAGCCAACTGAAAGTATCTCAAGGAGATGGAGTGTGTCAAAAATTGCTAATAAGTAATCTGACCAGTGGCCTCTTGGCAAGAGAGCTAACTGGGCAGAGTATAAAGCAAAAACCTGATAAACTATTCAGGATAAACTGGAGAGGAACTGGAATCAGAAATAGAAACCTCACTCCCAAACTTAGGTTTCAGCTAGCTGGCAGCTCCGTGCAGTGCACTCGGTAGAGTCCACTGCTAAGGGGCCCTACAGGCTGAGCCCAGGGCTCCTGGTTCTATGTACCCAAGTCCATTCCAATCTACTGCAGAAGCAACTGAGGACCATAGATGTCACCATTGGGCTCACCTGCTTTAGAGTTGAGTCTTGTCATACCTGGAGAGCTTCAAGAAGCAGGAATGACACTGTTCTGTCTCTCACCTTGCAACGGGATCACCCCAACCTGTCTGATTATGTCTCTGCATTCCTGGCAGGCCTCCCTAGATCATGGCCTTCAGTTACAGTGACTTCTGTAATCCTGACCTCCCCATTTCTCTCTGATGACACCCTGGGACCACATATATCAATTTATAAGGCCCTGCTCAGTAGGGCCCCTCACCTTGTAATAAAGTCTTTTTAAACCTTGAAAAAATAAAAAGGAAAACATAGACACCTCTTTAAAGACTGGCAGTCAACCATCTGGCATGAACTTACCACAAAATATTTGTTGAACCTGTTCCAAAGACAAACACAGCTCTCATGACTCACAGTTGAGTCTTTATGTGCATAAAACCCATGACCAAGTGACTCTCAACCCTGATAAAATCGTGTGAAGATCTCTGAAAACAGGATTGCCTGCACTACACCCCGAGACTGATATAATTGGTTGGTAAAGGACACTAACATTGTTCATGTGAGGGGTTTTGCTGTTTTTTATTTCCTTAGGTGATTTTAATATATAGTCACAGTTAAAGACCCACTCATTGCCTTAAGCAAAAACAAAAGTACTACTGCATGATGATCCCCAATCATAGTCTAGAATTACATGGAACTTTACAAATATGTTGAATTTATAATGAAGGCACTTATTGGATGCAAAAACGAATCAGGTGGTGTTGTAAACTTTTCTGCCAGTGTTTTGGAGACTGAGCATGTTAAACCCATCAAGAAGGAAACGAATACTAGATAATCTTTTAAAGACTTTTAACAATACCCATGGTGAACAGCATACCAATTGAACTATTTTATGGGTGCAGTTAACTCTTTTGGGAGCATTTTATCTAATGATTACACTTCCCTAAAGAGAAGCTTTTTGTTAATTAAAAAAGCTTTGAAATAGAATCAATTCTAAACTTAGGAATCATATTTTTTACTTTAAAACCGGTAATGTCTTCAAAACCAGTAAATTTACATGGTCACTAAAGCCCGAGGAATTTGATGTTTATTTCTGCAATTTAGTTATCCCCTATCCTGGCTTTTTAAAAAAATATTTATTTATTTTTTGACAGAGAGATACAGAGACAGAGACAGACAGAGAGAGAACTGAACTGGGGGAGCTCCCCAGTTCAGCATATGGGTCCACACGGGCTGGAGCTGGGATTTGATCCCCAGTCCCCGGCGCTGCAAAGTGAGCACCTAACCCACTGAGCCATCCCAGCTTCCCCCTTTTTTTTTTAAAGATTTATTTTATTGTTTTTGATAGAGACAAAGAAAGAGGCAGAGAGAGATAGACAGAAGGGGGAGGGCCCAGAGCAGTCTCTGTAGTTGTATGTTACCAGTTTTTCAACATGGTTTCATTCCACAAAGGTGGGTGGGGGCTGAGCAGGATGGGAATTGGGCTGGGGGCCTCCTGAATGGGAGGCATACCCCCTTGAGCCAGGGGCCCAACTTGGGAGCAAGAACCGAACTGGGGGCCTCCCTCATGGCAGGCACACCCCAGTTCAGCGTATGGGTCCTCACGGGCCAGGACTGGGATTTCATCTTCAGTTCCCAGGGCTGCAAAGCGAGTGCTTAACCCGCCGAGCCATCCCAGCTTCCCAATGGCACTTTTTAAGAACTATCAGGTTGATGAAAAAGTAACTGCGGTTTTTGCATTGTTGAAATTTCCTGTTTGATAGAATATAATCTTTAATGTGGTTATGCTTTTTTTTTAAGCATTTTTTTTTTGTTGTTTGTTTTATTTTGACAGAGAGAGATAGGGAGACAGAGACAGAGAGAGAACTGAACTGGGGGAGCTCCCAGTTCAGCATATGGTTCCACACGGGCCGGGGCCGGGATTCGATCCTCAGTCCCGGCGCTGCAAAGTGAGCGCTTAACCCACTGAGCCATCCCGGCTTCCCCTACATTTCTCACTTTTTTTTTTTTTTTTTTGCTAATGACTTACTACTTTTTATTTTATATTTACTTTAGAGTGTGGAAATGATGTTAGACAAAAAGCAAATTTGAGCAATTTTCTTACTTGAGTTCAAAATGCCAGTGGAGACAACTCGCAGCATCAACAATGTATCTGGCCCAGGAACTGCAAATGAACACATAGTGCAGTGGTGGTTCAAGAAGTTTTGCAAAGGAGATGAGAGTCTTGATGAGGAGGAACACAGTGGCTGGCCATTGGAAGTTGACAATGACCAATTGAGATCAATCATGGAAGATGATCTCTTACAACATGAGAAGTGGCCCAAAAACTCAATGTTGACCATTCTACACTTGTTCAGCATTTGAAGCAAGCTGTATAGGTGAAAAAGCTAAATGGTGCCTCATGAGCTGACCAAAAATCAAAATAATCTTCATTTTGAAGTGTCTTCTCTTATTCTACACAACGAATCATTTCTCAGTCAGACTGATGTGTGATGAAAAGTGGATTTTATACGATGACCGGCAACGACCAGCTCAGTGGTTGGACTGAGAAGAAGCTCCAAAGCACTTCCCAAAGCCAAACTTGTACCAAAAAAAAGGTCATGGTCATTGTTTGGTGGTCTGCTGCTCGTCTGATCCACCACAGCTTTCTGAATCCCGGTGAAATCATTCCATCTGAGAAGTATGCTCAGCAAATCAGTAAGATGCACCGAAAACTGCAATGCCTATGGCTGGCATTGGCCCCCAGAAAGGGCCCAATTCTTCGCAACACATGACAACACATCGCACAACCAACACTTCAAAAGTTGAATGAATTGGGCTATGAAGTTTTGCCTCATCTGCCATATTCACCTGACCTCTCATCAACCAACTACCACTTCTTCAAGCATCTTGACAACTTTTTGCAGGGAAAACTCTTCCACAAACAGCAGGATGCAGAAAATGCTTTCCAAGAGTTTATCAACTCTTGAAGCATGGATTTTTACACCACAGGAATACACAAACAATTTCTTGTCAGCAAAAATGTGTTGATTGTAATAGCTCCTATTTTGATTAATAAAGATGTTTAAGCCTAGTTATAATGATTAAAAATTCAGAGTCCAAAACCACAATTACTTTTGCTCCAACCTAATAAAATATTAATATCTGGCATGTTTCTGTGAAAAACATCAGACAAATATTACTTAATTTCAGGTATAGTTACAAGTAAATGACTCATTAAACCACTGTGGGGATATGCAGTAATCTCCCCATTAACCAGAACTCAAGCAACCGGCAAAAAAACTGAAAAATACTACATTTATCTGGCATGAATGCCTGTTAACTGGGAGTCTACTGTAACTCTTTTTCTCGTATCTGGAAGCAAATTATCATTGACAAGTTACGGGTCCTAGGATGCTTACCTATTTCCTAAAATCCCTGAAGAACTTCCTATATTTAACACTCTCGTACTGCCTAACCCTGTAGTCACTACTTTTTGTATTGTGACATGAATATAAATGATTTGCTATAAACACTAATTTCAACCTCCTCAGTCTAACAGAGGAGATAAATTTCACCTTTCCCTCTTTACCAGAGTCCTTTGAACTCTTAAATACTATAAACAAAATAGTAATAATCCAATTTACTGGTAATTCCTAAATAATCAAAAAACAGATTAACTCTGCAATCTGAAACTTAATAGTTACATTTAGGAATACTGCCTTACTCCCACTGTAATTATTTTAATATTTCTACTGCCATGGCAATATGATCTTGAAAAGTAGTGATGGACTGAGCTTTTACTTACCAATCTCAAAATACTAGAATTTGGGGAAGCCCGGATAGCTCAGTGGGTTGGGCGCTCACTTTGCAGCCCCGGGGACCAGGGATCGAATCCCGGCCCCGGCCCGTGCAGACCCATGTGCTGAACTGGGGGGTGCCCCCAGTTCAGTTCTCACCAGGGCGAGACCCTGGCCCAGTTCCTGCCCTATGCAGCCCCGCCCACCTGTGGAGTAAAACTGTGTGGAAAAACCAATGATGTACAACTATGGAGACTATTCTGGGCCCTCCCCCTTCTCTCTGTCTCTGACTCTGTATCTCTCTGTCAAGAACAATAAATAAATCTTTAAAAAAAAATACTAGAATTTGAAGTATGAGAGATAAAGTCTACTTCAATAAAAATTACTGTTTTACAAGTGACAAATTCACAAATCTTGCATTACCTCAGTTATAAAACAAAAAAATAATTGAAATAATTTTTTTAAATCATTTTCAAACTATCACTGCCTCAAGACTAATCAAGTAAGAAACTGCTCAATGATTTTCCTCAAATTATCCTTTTTTTGAGAAACAGTATAGTGAAATGACAGAGCTGGAGATCCTAAGCCAGACATCCTGGGTTTAAGTCCTGACTCTTCCGCTTGTTGTGTAACCATGGGCAGGTTATTAATTCCTACGTTTCAGATTTCCTCATTTTCCTCTTAATAATATAAAATCGCACTAGTACCAGTATATACTTGCCTTATAGGACTGTTGTGAAGACTAAATCAGAAAACAGTGCCTGCGGCATGTATACTTCACCGCTCCTTATGGTGGATGGCGTTACATCGCAAACCCATCATAAGTTGAAAATATTTGAAGTAAAAAATACCTTTAATACACCTAAGCTACCCAACCTTAGAGCTTAGCCTAGCCTACCTTAAACATACTCAGCACACATCAGCCTGTAGTTGGACAAAATCACCTCACTACCCCTGCCAGCATCACAAGAATATCGTACTGCATATTGCTAGCCTGAGAAAAGATCAAAAATCAAAATCTGAAGTACACTTTCTACTAAATACTGCTTTGGAACCATCATAAAGTAAAAAAATCCCATTAAACTATGGTAAGCTGGGGACCGTCTGTATTTAGTAAGTACTCAAAAGATGCAAGTGGTTTGATTCTCACCCTCAAAGAACCACAAGTGTTTCAAACTGCTGCTTACTCTGAAGAGATGTATACTGTAGGAGAATATATATCAAGCACTACACCTTTGGAGGTAGTAAAAGGAAGAAATGAGACTAATTATAGAAGTTAGATCTTTCTGCTTTTGAGTTACAAAGATACCTGCTACATCTTTCAAGTTAAAGCTATGGAATGTGCAACCTTCCATTTTGGTCAAATCAAACTTAAAGTAAAGGTTGCGGTTACTAGAGAACTTTTAGATTTTCAGTAGCTCATACAAATTGAGAAAAGCCTTCCTCAGTAATGCCGCTTCCATCCTTTGGCATGGTTAGGCAGACAGCAGTACCCTGTGCTAAAACATCTGTCGTTTGTGAGAAGCACTACAGCTCGGGGGTTAGGACCAAAGGCATCAGATACCTGGTTATAACTGGCTGTGCCACCTACCAGCTGTGTGACAAGGTACTTATCTGTAAAATCTAGATAAATGTTATCTCAGGGTTTTTGGATTAAGCGAATTAATTCATGTAAAGCTGTTAGAACCTAACAGAGCATCAAAAAATATTATGATTATTAAAATCTATCAGTGTAAAACATTTCCATGGTATTAATGACATTAACAGTATAAAAACATACCTTGATCTCACCCAGAATAAAAAAGAAATCCTAAATTATTTACATTTTTAGTCATTTATATTAGTACCAGACATGAGGTAGTAAGTACAAATGCAAAGAGGAAGTACAAGGATCACAGCTTCTTACAACTATCGCCTGAAGACCAGCCATTAGGCTACAAAATAAAATCAGAAGGATGTCTACCAGATAGCATCTTTTAGAACGCTATCATGCATCTGACAAGGATTGCACTAAATATTTTCATTGAACACCTTGTTTCCATCTTCTATGTGTGTGATTTCTCAAAGTTCAAACATTTATTCTCTTCCCAAGTTTTTTTTTAAACCAGTAGCGTAATAATGCTAATTAATGCCAGTAGCATTACCAAGAGGAGGAACAAATTCTGCCTATCAAAACAGCCGTCACCTCAATAATTTTATACCAATTTCTCATAAGCTGATAGCAAGCAAGCATAAACAGTTGCCTTACAACAGGAAGAACTGGTATTTTAGTTTGAAGAATTTTAAAGCAAGCCAAGTAATTGTATAAAATTTAAATTTTATGACCATGTTTGGACCTTTTTACATTAAACACAATGGAAATGTTTATAGTCATATTTTCCCCAAAGGAAAAATTTCTGAACCAACACTATGTTGCACAGTAGAATAAAAGTGAGTTCAGGTACTTATTCAAGTTTCTACAGAATGCAAATAACAGACATGATTTTACTTCCAAAACCTGAAGTCATCAACATGATTTCGTAGTACTCTATCTCAGGCTTTACCTAAAAATTCATTATTCAGATAAAGATAGCCCCCTAGTCACATTTTTAAAAAAGCCTCTGCCCACCACAACTTCCTGAGATCTGTGAAGAAACTGCAGTCTTGTGATGAGGTTCCATACAGTACTGGCAGTTTTGTAATCATAAGGAAAAACGGTGACTGACTTTATGTGTCAATCAGTTGTAGTCTGCTGATCTGATTAGAAGCCTTCACAAATGCCTGGTGGCGATTGCAAATAACTGCCAAGCATATGGGGATAATACAGTAGCCCACCGTTTTGGGGTCAGCTCTTGTACAAGAATAAAGGAACAAAAACATCTGTAAGTAAGGTATCAGAAAAATAACTGTCCAAAACCAAAATGGCAGGGAGAGTAACCGAGCTTTCAAGGAGTGTGTCCATGTGGTTCCTTCAAGGGGCTCCTCTGGGTGCTGTTGAATGTGTTCCAAGGCCAGCCTATTGTAAGTCTCATTGATTTCAAAAACGTAGTAAAATGCTGCTGCACTTGTTAACAGATACAATCCCACTCCAATCCATCCCATCCGCTGACGGAAGTTCATCATTCTCCATGCTCTGTGCCTTAAAATTTTTAAAAAATAGAAAATACAGTTAGTCTAGTAATGCTGTCACCGCATCTATTCCAAATGTACTTGCTTTATTTCCAAAGAGTTCTGAAGTGCCCCACCAATGCATTTACAGTTTAAAATAATTAAAGTTACATTTATTAAGAAATGCAAATGACTTACAGACTGTTTTATGTAATACATGTAAGTACAAAAAGTTTTGGTATAAATATGTCTGCTTTTATGTGAATCCCACAGAATACATAAATCACTATATCTGGCTTAAATAGATCCAGTTAACCATCCCTTAAGAAACTCGAATTAAACTAATTTCCTACGGAACATTTCACTTTCGCATTTCAAATACTTTCTGACTTGGTTCTACAAGTCAAGCCAACATCGGGGTCCTCGAGTCAAGACAGTAACTCTTAAACACTTACAATGGTCCCGAGAATCTTCCTGTTCCCACGGCAAGCGCTAAAGAGTCACACGGTTCTGAATAACTGGGTGGCTTTGGCATCTCAGAGAAAGCCACCATAAGAGAAATCCCCGGGTCACCGGCTGGGAGACAGGTGGACGCGACCCGCCCGGAGCACGAGCTGGCTGTGATTAAGCGCGGCGTGACTGCGGCCGGTCACGCGGCGGCCCGGCCCCCGCCGCTGCTGCCGGAGCCCCCCGTCTGCGATGTCCGGCCCGGCCCGCCCCCTGCAGCGCTGCAGCGCCCGCGGGCCGCGACCAGGGCCGCGCCGGCGGCGCCAGCACGGGGCCTCCGCCGTGCAGCACCGCGAGTCCAGTGCCGGGGAGCCGCTAGCGGCCGAGCCTGCACAGCTGGGCAGGCCCCGGCTCTCACCTTCCAGTCCGGGTTGGCCCGCCCGCTCGCCGTCCCGGATGCTGCTGCAGCCGGGACTTCCGGCTGCGCCCGGAAGCGCGCGCGCGCCCCGCCCCGCCCCGCGTGACGTCAGGGCGCCTCCGCCTGCGGCACCGCCTTCCGGAGCGTGCCCCTGACGGACAGCTGCGGGCGGGGCGTGGGGGGCGGGGTGTCGCCGGGGCCTGGCCGCTTCCGCTCCCCTCCGCCTGGGGCCGCGTGGGCCTCGCTCGCGGCTCGGGTCGCCCCACCGCTCCTCGCCGAGGACAGCACGAGCCCCCCGGTGCCCCTCCGCACCGCCCTCTCGGGCGCCCAGACAAGTGGAGGAGAGCGCGCCCTCCGGTTCCTCGGGCCGGGCCTCCCGGAGAGTGTCGGGGGTCGGCCGCCGGCGCCGACTCCTCGGTAACGGCGGGGCGCTCGCGGCCCGGGAGGCGTAAGATGGCTGCTTGCCGCAGTGGGGTACGCGGGGCTCCCCGGGCCCGGGGCCTTTGACGCCTCGGCTGACCTGACTGCTTTGTTCTCACAGGCACCGGGCTGGGGGCGTTGACGGGACCCATCGGGGCACTTCGGAGGCATGCTTTGAATTGCGGTGGCATCCGTGCCCCCCAGCAAACTGCAACTTCAGCCTATTGCTGTGGGCACCATGACGCTCAGGCTGTTAGAAGACTGGTGTAGGGGGATGGACATGAACCCTCGGAAGGCGCTGCTGATTGCCGGGATCCCCCAGACCTGTAATGTGGCGGAAATCGAGGAGGCGCTGCGGGCTGGTTTAGCGACCTTGGGCGACTACAGACTGCTCGGGAGGATGTTCCGGAGGGACGAGAACAGTAATGTAGCCTTAATAGGACTTGCTGAGGAGACTAGATATGCACTGGTCCCCAGGGAGATACCTGGAAAAGGGGGTGTCTGGAGAGTGATCTTTAAGCCCCCTGACCCGGATAATGAATTTTTAAGCAAATTAAACGAATTCATAGCGGGAGAGGGCGTGACTTTAGGTGAGTTAACCAGAGCCCTTGGGTATGGCAACGAACCTTTTGATCTAAACCAGGACATGGTCCCAGCAATACGGGCCCCCATGGTGGCACAGGCATTAAATGAGGCTCTTCAGCCCGCCCTGCAGTACCTAAAATACAAAAAGCTGAGAGTGTTCTCAGGCAGCGATCCTCCAGAGCCGGAAGAGGAAGAATTTGGCTCCTGGCTGTTTCATACTACCCAAATGATGAAGGCATGGCAGGTGTCAGATGCTGAGAAAAGAAGGCGATTGCTAGAGAGCCTGAGAGGCCCAGCATATGATGTTATTCATGTCCTCAAGATAAACAATCCTTTAATCACGGTCCCTGAGTGCCTGCAGGCTCTTGAGCAGGTTTTCGGGGTTATTGACAATCCTAGGGAGTTGCAGGTCAAATATCTGACCACTTACCAGAAGGATGAAGAAAAACTGTCTGCTTATGTACTAAGGCTGGAGCCTTTGTTACAGAAACTGGTAGAGAGAGGAGCAATTGAGAAAGAAGTCGTGAATCAGGCCCGCCTAGACCAAATCCTTGCTGGAACAGTCGACAGAACACTGCGCAGGAGGCTTGCTCTGCCGGAAGATGACCCAGCCCCTGGCTTATTGGAGTTGCTGACACTGATAACGGATGAAGAGGCCACTGAGGAGGAGGAGGAAGCCCTGCTCCAGGCAGGATTAGAGGGCCATTTCACCTGAATCTTAGGAAACCGGACAGGGATATCTGACAGCAGAGCATGGAAGTAGAACAGTCCATATCCTCTAGTGATAGACATTAACCAGTCCCTGCCTTGTGCTGTCAAGTGACTCGTTTTTTGTACAGTTCACAATATAAATCCATTGTCATTTCTCTGCCTACTTAAATGTCACCTAAATGTGTCTTCGGTTAGGAAAACTGTAGTTCTGCACTGGTATCTATTTAAATTCACCCTTGTGAATTTTTTATCATACGTATTTGCACAAAAGGGCTATCACTGCATATGTGTAGTGCTCAGAGGAAGGCAAGGGTCAGGTGCAGATGCTGACCAGATCTCAGAAATGGCAGCTTGTGTGGCAACAGGGCAAGTATAGTGTGTCAAGTGTGATCATGTATCACAGTTTTTAAGTGTATTGCCCTCCATTTACCATGAAGATTGTGAGCAGTGGTTAAGGTACTATTTTCTGTGTATACCAGAATTGTATTGATTCTGTGCAATCAGAACAAGAGTCAGCAGTAAATGCTAAGGTTGTTTGCAGCTGCCATCTCTTAAGCCCAGGTTCCTTATATTTGTCATCAAAACATCTAGTTCTGAGTATATTTTAATAGGTGTTATAAAATTATAGGCATGAACTTATAAAATAAAGGAATGCTAATAAAATGATCTCTCTTATCTGTTTTTATTTCCAAAGAGATTTAATTTGAACAAAGGGTCCCAAAAGCCTGAATATGAAAAACAATGAATGTACACACTCCTTTGGACATTCTCATGTTGGCCAGGGGGTGGGAAGTAGTTTTATAAGTGAGATTGCTGGAGGGACCTACTGAAGCACATGGAATGAAGCAGTACACAAATTAGTGCACATACTAGGTGACTGTGTTGATACATGCATGAAAGGAAAGAACTGAACATTGCATACCTCTATGGCATACTGGACTGAACATTCTCCCATGTACGTTCTCAATCCTATTAAAAGCCCTGCAACAGGAATGGACACAGAAAGGTTAAGAAAAATTTGCCCAAGGTGAAATAACTCATTTCAGAATTCTATAAATAAATGAAAATAAAATGGAGAGGAGTCCAATTTTCCTTACGGAAAAATTTCAAATCATGAATGTGGATACTGCCTCCTTCAGAAAGTGGAGTTTATTCCCTTCTGTTAAGTCTGAGCTGAATTTAGTAATAGAGTATGGGGAGGAAAAATGTAACATTTCAGTGGAGAAACCTGGCAAGTTGGCTAGGTGATCAAGGTTCACATCAGTGACCTGTCGGTCATGTGGACAGCATGTATCCCTGATACATTGTGATGACAAGGGCACTTCCCCTCTGTGCGGTATTCTTCCTCAAAAGCCATAACCCAGTGTAATCATGAGGAACACACCAGAGAAACCCAAGTTGAGGGACGTTCTAAAAAATACCTGACCCACACTCCTTAAAACTGTCAAGATCATGAAAAGCAAGACAAGCTGTCACAGTTGAAAGGAGACTAAGGAGACACTAATTAAATGTAATATATTCTGGAAGGCATTTTGGAACAGGTAAAGGGCATCAGTAGAAAAAGTGGAGTCTGAATATAGTAGTCTGGACTTCAGTTAATAGTAATATATCATTGCTGGTTTCTTGGAGGTGACAAATGTGCCATGGTAATGTAAGATATCGTTACATAATAAGGGGAAACTAGGTGGGTGTACAAGAATCTGTACTATCTTTGTAACTTTTCTGCAAGTCTCAAGCTATTCTAAAATAAAATATTCATTGAAATACATTCATAGATACTTACATACGTGAGCAAGTAACAACCTGGGATGCCAGCCAGTGAAGTGAGTGACTAGGGAGTGAGAGTAACTGGAGTGCCGCCGCTTCCTAAAAAAGGCTGTTCCTCTAAAAACCTCTAGGTGGCGGTAAGCACCCAGGTTAGGCCTTCCCATGCCAAAGCAGGAAAAAGATTCTTACTACATAAACGGCGTCACACCTGCACCCACCTCAAAGACTGGAAAATTTCTCAAGCCTTTATGTGGAAAATATTTAATTCCTCTAGCTGCATGACACTTCTAGAATCTTCTAATTAGTGCATCAGAGAGAGTTGGCCGTGGCAAACAGATCGACCAGGCTATATAAGAGTACATTCTTAATGATTCCACTTCATTCCCAGCCAGGGCATTTCATAATACTGGAAACTAGATGATTTTAAAGATAAATTTCTGAAAGTCTCTTATTTCTAAGAGAATGACATGTAGCTCAAAAGTACTCTTTAGCCATCCTGGGTTTCCCATACACTCTTCTGCCTGTTACTAGCAAGTCTAACTGCTTTTAGAAGTGTTACTTTTCTTATGCCCACTCAGATTACCATATAAACTGAACCAGTTTATTAAATAATTTAGTTCAGTGTAAAATAGCGTTGTAAGGCTCTTTGTCACCACTCTGAGAGGTGGTGGAATGGGCATCAGGAGAATGGGCTCTAAAATAATAGAATGTTGCAGATGAGGTAAGTAATGCCCAGAGAGGTGAGTGGCTTCTCGAAAAACACAGCTGATTAGTGACAGAGCCAAACTTGAACCCAAACAGCTGAGCCTGCCTCTGGCTTGCTCTATGACCTGAAGTAAAGGCACTTGATTCTTCTTGGACTTCAGTTTATTTACAAAATTTGTGGTCCCTTTTAAGCTCTCAAACTGTGTAACTCAAAAGATCTATCTTTATTTCAATATCCTTCATTTTTAAACTGACTCTAAGTTCTTAACACACCTAATATTTGTCACTTAATATGTATTCCCAACTATTATCAGGGTATCTTCTGGTGAGTGTGCTTTCTAAATCCCTAGCTAGGTTCTATGTTCACCATGATATCAAGAAGTATTCTATCCCCAGGTAAGACCAACATGATGTTTCAGACTTGAGAGGTAATAAATATTTCTTAACTAATTAGTAGTATTCTGATGTGCCTTATTACATATAATAATGATCATGGCTATCACTTGTTAAGCTAATATATGTAAAGCATTTAGCAACATGCCTATCTGCCAGGCATGTTGCTAAATGCTTTACATATATTACCTCATTCAAGTTTACAACCCTTGTGGGTATATTACTCTCTCTAATTTCAAGTAAGGAATCAGACCTTTGGATGGGTAAAGTTGCTTGTCCAGAGTCGTACAGCTAGACAATACCAAGATGTGCCCGGTTCCAGAACCACTCTGTCTTTAACCACTGTGCCAGACAGCCTCCATGAGTATCTTGGCTATGAACCAAATGAGCACCCTTTCAAGAGTGGGTGTGAGTACGTGAATGTAGTCACTGGTGAACCAGTTTCTGACCATATAACCTGAGACCCTATCTATCACCACTCCCCGCTGTCTCCCTCCAAAAATAATAATAAAGCAACCCAGATTATGCTGCCATAGAGACATAGTGTTAGCTCCCACCCAGCAACCATTAACCCTCTTCCTCCTTTGTATCTGAAGCCAGATGTGTTCACCCACCTTACAGAACTATGAATTTGAAGGGAGACCCAGCCTTTCTCTAGCCCCTGCAGGAAATGGGGGTGGTAAATCCTGATTAGTTTAAGAGGGTTCAGTACCCTTTGCCTAAATGCTTGTTTGAGGCACATGGGCAAATAATACAATTCCATCCAGTGAGACACAGCCAGCTATATATTTTTTACCTTCATCTGTGTGCGCTTGGCTCTGCTGCCAGAATGCTTCAATTCAGATTCCAGCCCCACCATTTTCTGACTCTGACTTCAGGCAAGTTTATTAACTCTAACTGGGCTTCCGCTTCTACAACTGAAAATGCGCAAAATAATGGCACTTCCTCCTAGGGTCATTGTGAAGACCAATGTAAAGTGCTGAGCACTGTACCTGCTACTTAATAAGTACTCAACAAACAACGATTGTATTTGTTCTCTGTTGTTGCACAGACACCCCCAAAACCTAGTGACTGAAAACAAATGGCCATTATCTCTGTTTGCATGGATCAAGCATCTGGCCATGACTTCACCAGGAGGTTCTGGTCCTCCGACAGACTGCCTCAGAGGTGTTGGCCAGAGCTGTGGCCACCTCTAGGGACATCTTCGGAGCTCACCCCACACGGGCCTCTCCACAGGGCTGCCTCATGACAAGTGGCTGATTCCCACCGGAAGCAAGCAATCCAATAGGGTGTGAGAGAACACCCCACACGGAAGCCACAGTCTCTTTATACTCTTACCTCAAAAGCAACATCCTGTTGCTTCTGTCATATTCTGTTCATTAGAAGCAAGTCAATAAATCCAGCCCATATTCAAGGGAAGGAGATTACACCAGGGTGTGAATTCCGGGAGGCAAGACTCATTGGGTGCCATCTGAGAGGCTGCTCATGACAGCTACTGCATCATTTTCACATAGAGAACGAGTTGATAGTTCTGTTACTTCTGCTTTATATTTTACTTTAAGTGGTAACATTTCTCTATTAGCTCCAGGTTGAAAGAAAAAACAGCTTCCATTACATTCCTGGTCGCTACTTTAAATCTTACATGTATCAGAATGATAAATACAGGTTTGTTCTTTGTCCATTCTACGAGCTGCCGTGGGCCCTCATGGGTTTCACAAGCAGCATGTGGTCAGCATTTTAGAGTACAGGCATAACCACTGCCTCAGTCTCCCTCTACTCCAAGCAGTTAATGCCCAGCCGCTTCTCACTTTCCAGTTCCCTCTGATCTTTCCTTCCCTTTAAGTGCCCATTAAGGAGAAGCAATAATCCACAGGACCCCAACACACCCACCCTCCTGGGAATGGGAAGAGAACTACCTTGATAAGGTGACCAGACGTCCCGCTTTTGGTGGGACAGTCCCGATTTTTAACAATTTGTACCGCGTCCCGCAGCATTTTAAAAAAGTCCCGATTTTTGGAAAGAATGCACGACAAGCTAGGGAAGGGCGGGAGATAGACCAAATATTTAATCAAGAACCCCCTCCCCCTCTGTCAATGGTGTCCCGCTTTACCAATGTTAAAGTCTGGTCACCATTGTACCAACCACCTTCTGGCTTCTCAGAAACTATACTTTCACTACGCAACAAAAGCTTTTAAAGTCTATGTTTCTTTTATCTAATGTATGCCATTTATAGAAATGTATACTAAGAAACTAAGTAAGGATATTCACAAATAATGGTCGGAAAGAGTTTTCCATTGCAATACTTTTTTTTTTTTTAACATTTATTTTATTGTTTGAGAGAAGGTAAGAGAGAGAGAAGGGAGGAGGGCCCAGAGCAGTCTTCATAGTTGTACATCATTAGTTGTGACATGGTTTCATTCCACACAGGTGAATGTGGGGCCATATGGAGCAGGAACCAAACCAGGAGCCTCCTGCATGAGAGGTGAGAACCTTCACTACCAAGCCATCTTGGTGGTTACCAGTTGTACCGCAGTTCAGCATATGGGGGTTGCATGAGCTGATGCCAGGACTTGAACCCCAAACCTCGCAATTGTGAGACAAGTGCTCAACTGCTGAGCTATCCCAGCATCCCCTGGCAGCAGGTTTCAGAATCTGGCACCTATTTTAGTCTACGCATGGCCCGCCCATTATTTTATTTACCACTTACACCCACAACTTTCCCCCGCACTGTGTACTTGTCTGTCACAATTTTGGTTAGCCCACAAGCTAACCCAAGCCAAAATGAGTAAAAAACAGATGTCACTGGAGAGCTTCTTTGAAAAGCGGGAAAGACCCAATAATGAGACAGCAGAAGACTGCCAACAAAATGAAAGCTGCCTTTAGAAGACAATACCGAGAGTTCGACTTAAATTACAGGTTCATTGCAACAGGCGACTCTCATTTTTCAAGCCTGCTGTGTATAATATGTGGCAACTGTCTATCCAACAAAGCCAGGAAATCTGCAAAACTGCTTCGCCACATGGAAACCAAACACCCTGCATTAAAAGACAAGCCTCTGGCGCGGCTGCCATGACTGGAAGGCTTTCTGTTTTCACTACTTGGGTCAAAGAGGTCACTTCTGAATGTGAGTCTACACACTGTCATCCATAGAGAAATGCTGGCCAAGAAATGTCACCTGAACTTAACGTTTTGCAGGATGTGATTAAAATTATCAACCATGGGGAAGCTGGGATGGCTCAGTGGGTTAAGCGCTCACTTTGCAGCCCTGGGAACTGAGGATCAAATGTAGGCCCTGGCCCGTGTGGACCCATATGCTGAACTGGGGAGTGCCCCCAGTTCAGTTCTTACTGGGTTGAAACTCTGGCCCAGTTCCTGCCCTGTGCAGCCCCTCGCCCACCTGTGGAATGAAACTATGTGAAAAAACCAATGATGTGCAACTATGGAGACTGCTCTGGGCCCTCCCCCTTCTCTCTGTCTCTGTCTCTGTATCTCTCTCTCTCTCTCTGTCAAAAACAAAAAAAATAAATCTTTAAAAAAAAAATTATCAATCACATTAAAGTGCACGCCCTTAACCCACATCTGTTCACTCAGCTCTGTGAGGAAATGGATGCAGAGCACACACGTCTTCTCTTATACACAGAAGTGAGACGGCTTTCTAATGATAGATCAGTGGCCAGAGTTTTTGAGTTACAAGAGCTGCTCCAGAGATTTATTTTATAATAGAAAAACAGTCACTGCTAGCAACCCATTTCAATGACACAGATGGGTCACCAAACTTGCTTGTGTGACATATTCAACCTGCTCAACAGACTCAAATCTGTCACTTCAGGGAGAACAACTGTGTTCAGGTTGGTGGATAAAGTGGCTGCATTCAAAGCCCAACTGGAATTATGGGGAAGATGAGAGAACCCTGGAATTTTTGACATCTTTCAAATATTAGCAGAGATTTTTAAAGAGACTGAGACAGGGCCTTCTTTCTCCCAGCTGGTGCTTTCAACAGAGTTTGAGCATTACCGTATTTTTCACTCCATAAGACGCACCTGACCTACCTGAACCCGCTCTCCTTCCATGCAGTCCCTGCTTTCTGATCTGGCTGCAGGCTTTCCCACGGCATCATTAAGGTCCCCAACGTGCACTCTTCTTTGCAGTATTCACTCCATAAGACGCACACACTTTTCCCTCCACATTTTTTGGGGGAAAAAGTGCATCTTATGGACCAAAAAATACGGTACTTCCTAACCATGAAAGATGCCCAGACTGTGAAGGAATGGATTCACGGCCCATTCGTGAGTGAGCCAGGTGAATTGACTTTGTCTCTGCTAGAAGAGGATCAAATGCTTGAGATTGCAAATGAGGTGGCCTTGAAAGTGTGTTTCAGATGACGTCAATCTCTATACGTTCTGGATTAAAGTCCAGGAAGAATATCCTAAGATCGCCACCAACGCAATGAAAAGCCTGCTTCCATTTCCCACATCCTGTCTTTGTGAAGCAGGGGTCTCTGCAGTGACAGCCACCAGAACAAGTTTCCAGAGTAGACTGGACATAAGCACCACACTTCGGAGGTCACTGTCTCCCATCACCCCCAGATGGGACCACCTAGTTGCAGGAAAACAAGCTCCGGGCTCCCACTGATTCTGCATTATGGTGAGTTGCGTAATTACTTCATTATATATCACAATGTAATAATAGTAGAAATGAAGTGCACAATAAATGTAATGCACTTGAGTTATCCTGAAATCATCCCCAACCCATCCTCATCCATGGAAAAAATGTCTTCCATGAAACCGGTCCCTGGTGCCAAAAGGGTTGTGGACTGCTGCCATAAGATGCATTCTGAGAGGTGAACCCCATCTCTTATTTTAGTACTTATTTAGTAATTTATGATTCATTAAGCACAGAATAGATGTCCCAGTTGGAGCCGGCAGGATGGGGTGCATGCTTTTAGACCAGTAGAGTGGCTTAGACTAGGACACTCAAAAGACAGGCTTTTTCTTTGAGTGACTGACCCCCATTTGAGTTTAGTCGAAACCAAAACGACTGAAGAAATGAGCACATGCCTCAGGATGTCTGATTAGACACTTGCTTTTCTCTCTGGCACCCATTGTACTTTCTTCCAGCAACACCCTGGTTCTTACTTGGGGATTCTCTCCGCGTAGCCTAGCCATAGTTTGGGATGGATTGGTGACCTAGACCTAAAGTAATCAGTGAGTCACGAGGTGGGCACAAGACGAGGTCAAAGCTGCTGATCCATAAACTCCATTTCCTCAGCTCCCTCTTCCATTCGTTCTATTGAATTTTAAGTTTGGGTTTTAATTTCTTTCTTTTTTTTCTTTTTTTTTTTTAAAGATTTATTTTATTGGTTTTTTTTGTTTGTTTTTTATAATAAACTTCCTTTTATTCTCATCTACTTATTTTTTTATATTAGAAATAAAGTTTCTTAGTACTTTATACTTATTAAAGCAAACAGGAATGAAATTGATGCTAACTCTTATTATACTGATATTATTGACCTCCAAAGTAAAAAAAAGGGGGGAGAACCCCTAATCTCCAATACCTATACCTGTTCATTCCACTAAAAAGGTATCTCTGAAAATTTTTCAATTTTTAAAAAGTTCATCAAAATTTGGACTATACTGTATTAGTGAACACTAAAAACATGTAATAGATCAACCCAATAAAATAGAGGCAGAGCATACAGTTTGTTGCCCCCTCACCTGAAGTCTAAAATGAATGTCCAGGATTGATGGGTGGCTCTTCTCTAAGTAGTGATTCAGGAAGTCAAGTTTCTTTCTTCTTGGGTGTACACTCAGAAGCCACATGTTTCTCTCTGCATCAAGTTTGGGTTGGTTCTGGTTCCAGGCTGCTATCCAGAAGCTCATCAACTTCTATGGGTTTATCTACACAGGACATAACTTCTGATGATGCCATGCTCCCCTGTTCAACAGCAGAAGCAGGATTCCCATCCAGGAATGCAAGAAGTGGAAAGGCAGCATACTGGATAAGCTGCTTATCTGTTTTGGATTTAGAGTTTCTTCCTTCTTCTGAAACTGGTTGAACTACATTGTTCTTGGTAGTTTCTAATCCTTTGTTCTCAGAATCAACAAGGAGATCCGGGTCTATGCTAAACTGTCGTCCTGACAGCATGGCTTGGAAGTCCTCTAAACTGCAATCAATACTGTCAAGATAATCCAACAGCTCAACCTTTCCCAAAAGATTGATGTTATAATTTAAAATGGAATCCATCATGGTCACAGGATCTTCTGTGGTCAGACTAGATGAGCCATTGAGCTGGACAGCACTGGACATGAGAGGGCTGCTACCATCACTGCCTGAACTTAAGGATTCGCCAGTTGGTTCATTGTGATCTCCACTCTGAATGACAGGTGCATACTCATCTTCATTGTCATCTTCAACAATGACAATATCAGGGTACTGGTTAGAGGGATCAGATATAACATCCTCATTAGTTTCTGGAATAACTGGGATATTTTCTTCATCTGCATTATCATCAGTAACGTCATAAATAATGATGTCATCTGAAATCCGCTCCCTTGGCTTTAAACCTTCAGTCCTACTGTGTGGAACTTTATGATGGTGATTATCAGCTAGTTCTTTGACTATGTGCCGAAACAGATTCTTCTTTTGGGCTCCATTAGTGTTTAGAAGTAGAGGCCTTTTACGTTTTAAACTCACAAGCTGGTTATTCTGAACCAATGTAACAATAAACTGGACAATCTTTTGAATAACTTGTTGCTGTTGTGCATGCTTTGCTCGTAATTCTGACACCTCCTTCCAAAGGGACTCATTCTCACTTTTTAATTCAGAAAGCCTGGACTCAATAGTTTCTTGCTTTATTTGAACCTTCTGAGCACTACTTATAATTTTTGTTAAATCCTCCTGACGGATTTTATTTTCTTCTGGTTTTGAAGATGAAACCTTCCTTTTAATGTTCTCCAACAAATCATCCTGGCCTTGTTTGAAGTAAGGATGCTGAAATTCAACAGGACCATCTTGTTCTTGCTTTACAATTCCAGAGTCAATGTGTACTACTTTACGGAAACCATACATATTAAGTTGCCTCACAAAGCTTGCCATGTTATTGTGCTTGAAATATTTGGGAAGAATTTCTTTTGCAAATCCTTGTTCATCCAAAACCAGAAAACTCTGGCCATTCTGGCTCCAGGTGATGAACTCGTTGGTGTGGATTTCCTCCACAAGCGTCCACAGCTTGCTGAGGAAAGCTGGTACGTTCGAACTCTGCTTCATTGTTAACGCGGCAAAGGGATTCCAAATTCTACACCCGAATGCGTTGGTAGTTGATGCGGTGGCAGCGGTAGCTGCTCCCCGAGAACGGCCACAACGCAGGCGCCTGTTTTATTGTTTTTGAGGGAAGGTGAGAGTGGGAGAGGAAAGAGGAAGGCCCAGGGCAGACTCCATAGCTGTACATCATTAGTTGTGACGTGGTTTTATTCCACACAAGTGGATGCGGGGCCAAGTGGGGTGGGAACTGAACCAGGGGCCTCCTGCATGGGAGGCAAGAATCCTCACTGCCATCCCAGTGGTTACCAGCTGCGCTGCAGTTCAGCAGATAGGTTTGCACGAGCCAGAGCTGGGATTCGATCCCTGGATCTCACGGTTGCAGGGCAAGCGCTCAACCCGATGGGCTATCTGGCATCCCTGGCTTTACTTTCTGAGCATTCATTTGTATTATGCAATTATTCCATTTTTATTAGTTTTCTATTCTTGACTATATTACTATTCCTACCTGTTAACTATTACTGCCTAACTAATTACCCTAAAACCTAGTGGCTTCATAAGTCGTTTATTATCTTTTGTGGTTTCTTCGGGTCAGGAAATCAGACAGGACGTAGTGGGGATGGCCTCTCAGTTGCGTGATATCATAGACTTTGGCGGAAAGACTCTAAGGGGGTGGGTACTAGAATCATCTGAAGCCTCGTCACTCGTGTGACCATCAGTACTGGGACCAGCTCCGGGCCTAGCTGGAGGAGTGCTGTCTGCCTGAACTCAGGGTTTTGTCTGCCAGGCCTTCCCGTGGGGTCTGGGCTTCCTCACAGCATAGTGGTTGGGTTCCAAGGCAAATGTGCCAAGAGTCAGGCAAAAGCGGGACGCTTTTTATGACCTAGCTCTGGAGGTCACACAGCATCATTTCTGCTGTCCTCACTGGTTACTGGTTGGACAGTCACAGCCCCCCCCCCAACCCTCACCCCCCACAACACACACACACAAACTTAAGGAAAGAGTGTAGATCCCACTGCAGTCGCATTGTGAGAAGAGCACACAACTGGAAACGGCGGTCGGTCTCAACGCCTCATCACCTTTACTACCACTCTCAGGATATTGATTTCGGTTTTTTTGTCCACTTGATTTTTCATTTATTGTTTTAGTTTTCTACTGTTCCCTCCCTATTCTTGTTTCTTCCCTTGGGTAAGGCAACTGGACCATCTACCTGAGCCCCTCACTTGGCCAGAAGCCATGGGGACATGAGCATCATGGACATCTTATGACGTCCACGTCCCATCTATGGGAAGCTCCACATCCAAGTTTCCTTTTTCTGTTTGTTCCGTTCTCCCTTTTCTCAAATGAGTCTGAGGAAATGTGTGGTGGGTTCTCAAACATGTGAGGCTCCTTGGCTATCGATTCTCGTCTTAAAATAGGGCACGGAATAGCCGGCGGCACCCGCTGTTTTCATGGGTGGGGCTGGAGGCCTCCTCACAGAATGACAAGACAGCAGGCCAGCAGCTTGGATGCGGGACCCCCAAATGTCAGTAGCTGCAGGTCTTCTCCCTCAAACTGTTCAGTTTCTTCAGGGAACAATTCTTTAATCCTGCCCTAGGGGCATGAGTCTGGCTACCAATGTTCCAGAGGCCAGATGGGAAGAGGCCCTGGCTGGCTCTGTTTGGAAGGCAGACTCCCCTTCCTCGTCTGGTGTTTAGTCAGGAGCCTTACCTGCACCCCACACTGTGCCTGGCATTCCTGAGACAGGAGCATCTCTGGGTCAAGTTCAACTTGTTGAGAGACTAAACCTCCCATCTCCTGCCGACGTGCGCAGCTCAGGGTAGGGTGGGGCTTGTAGGGGGTGTCATACAGCCCCTTATATCTGACTCTGTATGTTCCCTATGGTCACTCTAACGAATCACCATCAACTTGCTGGCTTAAAACAATAGTAATTTACTCTCTTACAAGTCTGCAGGCTCGAAATCCAAAACCAGTTTCACTGGTTCCAAAGCAAAGTGTGGCAGGGCTGCGCCCCCTCTGGAGGCTCTAGGGGGGGCCTCTGTTTCTTGCCTCCTTAGCTTTGGTGGCCACTGGCATCCCTTGGCTTGTGGTCACATCCGTCCAATCGTCAAGGCCACCATCTTTAAATCTCTCGTGCACCAACTTCACATGGCCTTCTGTTCCATGTCTCTGTCAAATGCCCCTCTGCCTTCCTCTTACAAGGACTCCTGTGAGTACTTTTAGGGCCCACCTGGATAACCCAGGGTAAGGTCTCCATCTCAAGATCCTTAACTTAAGGGCACCTGCAAAGTCCCTTTTCCCAACTAAGGTAATAGTTGCGGGTTCCAGGGGTTAGGACCTGGTATCTTTGGGGGCCATTATTCAACCTATTACACCCTCCCTTTTCAGCCCTGTGTCCTCACCATATCTGCTGTGTCCCTAGTGACTTTAATGGCTTTAATACCTTTTGGAAGTTCTGTCAGAGGTGACAATGTGCTTTCAGCTGAGAGCCCCCACTACAAGGACTTATGGTATATCTTCCTCTGCTCTCCTGGGTCAGTACCATTCCTTCAAAACCTTCCAGGGAAGCCAGGATGGCTCAGCGGGTTAAGTGCTCGCTTTGCAGCCCTGGGGACCGAGGATCAAATCCTGGCCCCGGCCCACACAGACCCATATGCTGTACTGGGCTGTGCTTCCCATGCAGGAGGCCCCCAATTCAGTTCTCGCCCTCTGGTTCGGCCTCTGGCTTGAGGGGGTGCACCTCCCATGAAGGAGGCCCCTAGCCCAGTTCCCGCCCTGTGTGCCCCCCATCCACCCACCTGTGTGGAACAAAACCATGTTGAAAAACTGATGACGTACAACTATGGAGACTGTTCTGGGCCCTCCTCCTTCTCTCTGTCTCTCTCTGTATCTATCAAAAACAATAAAATAAATCTTAAAAAAAAAACTTTTCCAAAAATGTACTGATGTCTTGCTATATTCTCAGTGTTGGCCCCCTACCAAAAAAAAAAAGAAAGAAAAAGAATATACATATGTTGAAATCCTAACCCCCAAAGGTGATGGTGTTAGGAAGTGGGGCCGTTAGGAGGCTATCGGGTCATAAGGGTGAAGCGCTCATGAATGGGATTAGTCCCTGGTAAAAGGGACACCAGTGACGGCCCTCGCCTCTCCGCCATGTGAGGATACAAGAAGTCTGCGACCCAGAAGAGGGCCCTCGTCCAGCCGCACTGGCACCCCGATCTCAGACTTCAGCCTCCAGAACCGTGAGAAATAAATTTCTGCTGTTCATAAGCCACCCAGTCCGCAGTACTGTGCTATGCAGCCCCAACAGACGAAGATGTGTCTCCCTGCAGCAGTCGATGCATTGCCCTTCTCCTCCTCCTGGTAGGCTGATGCTTGTTTTAGTCCTTGACTGTCATTTTGGATGAGTTTCAGGTGGAAACAAAGATAAAACATGTGTAATGTACACTGTTTAGCCAAATGTCTCTCCACTGGTTTTAAACATTTTTACAAATAGCTTTATTGCTTCTTCCATTTGTTACAATATTATATGCCTGTTTTCAAAATAGTCTCCCAAAGGGCAAGCAGGCATGCTGCTAGAAATCATACTTAACTAAAAGCAAAGGTCACAATTCAAGTTTACCATTATTGTATTTTTTAAAGATTTATTTTTATGGCTTTTTTTTTGGCAGAGAAAGAGACAGAGAGAAGGGGAGGGCCCAGAGCAGTCTCCATAGTTGACAGCATTAGTTTTCCATATAGTTTCACTCCACAGGTGGGCACGGGGCTGCGCAGGGCAGGAACTGGGCCGGGACGCATAGGCCTCAGCAAGAACTGAACTGGGAGCACACCCCAGTTCAGCATATGGGTCCACCTGGGCCGGAGCTGGGATTCAATCCTTGGGCTCTGGGGCTGCAAAGCAAGTGCTTAACCCGCTGAGCCATCCCAGCTTCCCCCATTATTATATTTTTTAAAGAACATCCCAAATATTATGGCATTTTCAGTATGTAATTAAAAAAAAAAAAAAAAAAGCCCTGGTCTTTCAATGCCAATACCACACCTGACAAATTGTCTATAATAAACTTGTTCAATTTATGGCACAGGATGGCTTTTAATACAGCCCAACACAAATTTGTAAACTTTCTTAAAACATTATTGGTTTTTTTTTAGCTCATCAGCTGTTGTTAGTGTTAGTGTATCTTATGTGTGGCCCAAGACAATTCTTTTTCTTCTAATGTGACCCAGGGAAGCCAAGAAAGGTTGGACACCCTGGTCTATACGGACCTGGGATCATCTAATATCCTGTTCGTATTCAAATTTCCAGTTCATATTCAAAAATATCTTCTTACAGTTGATTTATGGGAATCAGGTCCAAACAAGGACAGTATGATCCTTGGTTGTTATACTTCAGAAGCTGATTAATTAAGTGACCCTTTCCCTTTTCTCTTTTCTCCATGCCATCGCATCCCCAATTTTAAAAAGACCCATAACAAACACGTTTCTTTTCCCCACATTGTTTCAAAGTAGCTTTGAGAGGGTCTAACAGAGTGCACTATTTGTTGACAGGCAGACGTACTGATGCATCTGGGAGTCTAACGTAATTGGCTAGGCCCTGCTCAGACATCAGACTCCACTCCACACGATTTGTCTCCACGGCAGCCCCTGCACTCTGAAATTCAGGCTTTTTAAAGAGGCATCTGCTTTTCACCCAAGGGTCTTCAGTAGCTCTATCCAGGCAAAGTGTCTTTGGGTCAGATGGGATCCAGGAGAAGGTAGAGACCCAACCACCCAATTCCTTCTGCAGGCGCTTTTGTGCCCAGAGGACACCCCTGCTACATTTCTGTAAGCTCATGTACAGACTGTCTTAGAAAAGAAGAAACATTCATGAACCCTCCCCTTGAATTACTATTTCAAAATAACAGGTGTCCCAAAATTCATGCAAGATTGAATTTTGTGTCATTTGTGTGGTAAAGTGTTGCCAATGGAAAAAAAAAGACAGCATGACAGCTGACAGTTCAAGAGTTATTACAAATGGAGCACTACATGAAAGAACAACGCATTTTAATTGTTGAGCAATGAAAATTTACAATTTTTAATTATAAACCTGTTTTCTATCAAAATTACGTCTTGCATGAATTTTGGGGCACCTGTTATTACTGAAATGTATGAAAAAGGAAATTTTATCTTTTTTGCTGGGGGTGGGAGAAGAGGCAGCTTCCGTACCTCCTTCCTGTGTTTGAGGATTTGCCCACCGTATTCATGTCCTAGGACCACCGTCACAAAGTACCAGCAACTGGGTGACTTAAAACAACGAAAATGGATTTTCTCACAGTTCTGGGGGCTACAAGTGCTAAATGGAGATGCCCGCAGAGCCATGCTCTCTCCGAAGACTCTGGGGAAGGGTTAGTGCCACACCTCTCTTCCAGCTTCTGATCTTGGCAATCCTTGGCGTCTCTTGGCTTGGCGATGCGCTGTCGCCATGGTCACATTGCCTCCTCGCCTCTGTGTGTGTCTGTGTCTCGGTTTTCTCTTCTTATAACGAAACCAGTTATTGGAGTATTTCTAGGGTGACCAGATGTCCTGCTTTTGGCAGGACAGTCCCGATTTTTAACAATTTGTCCCGCATCCCGCAGCGTTTTAAAAAAGTCCCAATTTTTGGAAAAAATGCACGACAAGCTAGGGAATGGCAGGAGATAGACCCAATTTTTAATCAAGAACCCCCTCCCCCCGGTCAATGGTGTCCCGCTTTACCAATGTTAAAATCTGGTCACCTTATTTAAATGCCCACCCTAACCAGTATGACCTTGTCCTAACCAATTACATCCGCAAAGGCCCTATTCCAAATAAGGTCACATTCTGAGGTTCCGGGTGCACATGGATTCTTGGAGGACACTATTCAACTCAGTGCACCCCCCCCCTCCCCCACGAGTCCTGGTTTGGATGCAGAAAATAAGGAGCCCGCTTACCTCTATAGGAAATGAAAGTTCCTGATATGCACTTTCTAGTCTCCCTGTCCAGTACTGCCCAGGGGTACCCTGCACAGGGTATTGTATCTGGAGCTTTTTAGTAAAGAAACAGGAGGAAAGAATCTTCTAGCTGCTCACAGTGTTTGTCAGCTTCTACTGTGATAACAAACAGCCCAAATCTTGGTGGCTTCCAACAGCAGGTGTGTCCCTCACTCACGGTTCTGTGGGTGGGTTGTTGGTGGACTGCAGCTTAGCTGGTTTCTATGGGGCCCCCACGGGCTGGGCTCCAGGCTGTAGGTTGGGTTCAGGTTTGTTTGCTCCACGTTTTATTACACAGCGCAGGCTGGAGGACCAGCCGCCCTTGGCATGTGCTCTTCTCAGGAGCACAAGAGCAGGGCAGACACTCTACTCAGAAGGGCACATAGTCACTTTGCCTGTATTCCATGGGTCAGTGCAGGTCACATGGCCAAGTCCAAAGTCAGCAGGCAGGGAGCGGGGCTGGCAGACATGGATGGAGAGGGAAAAAGGAATCCTTCCTGGAAAACAAAAGAACCTACCACGCCATGGAAGCCGTCTCAGGTGCTAGATGGCAGTGATGTCCTATCTGGTCTGGTTCCGGGCTATGATTCTGCTTGTGGTTTGGGCCCAATTTCTTTTTTTGTTTGTTTGTTTGTTTTGTTTTGTTTTTTATTGTTAAATTTAATGGGGTGACATTGGTTGGTAACAATTAGATAGTTTCCAGATGTACAAGTTCACATCACATCACCCATGCATCGCATTATGTGCCCACCTCCCAGAACCAGGTCCCCCGCCACCACCGTATATCTGGTGCCCACTCCCCCCTCCCCACACAACTCTCCCTCCCCCCTCCCCCCTGGGCCCAATTTCTAATCTTGGTTTTCAAGACAGTTTTGTAATACACCCAATAGCCCTTGGTAAATTTTTTTTTTTTTAAGATTTATTTTATTGCTTTTAACAGAGGCAGAGAGAAACAGAGAGAAAGCGAAGGGCCTAGAGCAGTCTCCATAGTTGTACATCATCAATTTTTTGACATGGTTTTGATCCACACAGGTGGGCGGGGGCCGTGCAGGGCAGGAACTGGGCTGGGGGCCTCCCACATGGGAGGCACGACCCTCGAGCCAGGGGCCGAACTGGGAGGTGAGAACCAAACTGGGAACCTCCTGCATGAGAAGCACACCCCAGCTCAGCATATGGGTCTGCACTGGCCAGGGCTGGGATTCGATCGTTGGCTGCTGGGGCTGCAAAGGGAGAGCTTAAGTCACTGAGCCATCCCAGCTTCCCTGGTAAATTCTTTATTGACTTCAATTGGCCAATCTCAGCTTCTGTAGCTTGCAACTAAGAGTCCTAAATGAGATGCAGGATTTTAACTCCTTTCTAGCCTTAAATGTGGCTTGGTGGTCACTGGCCCAGTATCGCTCAGGGTCAAAGCCACCCATCCACCTGCTCTGGGGCTGGGACTCTAAAAACCACATTCTAGACTCTTTGGCTACCTGGCTTTCTGATGGGCCCAGCCCATCTAGAGAAAGACTGGCAGGGAGAAAGAAAGAAGGGTCAACACTCCTGCTGCTTGATGCTCCTGTCCCTGTTGTCTTGGCAACCGCAATCAGCCCCAGCTTCCAGATTCCTTCTGCAACTCTGGACCTGCTCCGTCGCGCCTTTACCAGCAGCGGCTGGGCAGCGCCCCCTCCTCAGGGGCATTTTCCAAATGGGTAGATCGACACTGTGTCGTCTTCAATTACCATCCCAGGTTGGGAGACCCCGAACTGGAGTCTGTACAGCTGTGAGGCCCCCTCCCTCCCATCCTGGCTGCTGGGTGGCCAGGTGTGCGCTTTGGGCTCTCAGAGGGGCCTGGAGCATTTCAAGGAGGTGTCTACACACTGTGTCGTCACAGCAGGACAGTCTGTGGCACCGCTGGGTGTTGTCCCTGCTGGGCAGGGACAGAGGCGTCTGTATTTTTAGTCTCCCGGCAGAAGCTGAGGAGGTCCCAGCACCGCCGTGGCTGTCAGTAGTGCCTGACACACAGTCCCTCCCTCCCAGTCTCTCCATACGCAAACTCGCTTTTTTCCTGGTGGACCCTGGTGGGCCACTAAGGCTGGACACGACATCATTGCCCATCGAGAAACTGGTTCCCTTGTTCCGAGGGCTGGAAGGACTTCATCTGCCACTGGAATGGGAAGGAGATATTTGGGAATATTTGCCCTGGGGGAGTGGGAAGAAATGTGCTCTCTTTCTGGATTGTGCTAAATCCTTCCAAAGCAGGGAAGAAAAGGGAGAAAAACAAAACCAGTAAATTTCCACATCTAAAAAGCTCATAAGCTGCCTCAGAGATTAAACTAAAATAAACTTAAAAACACAAACAAAAAGTCACAAGCTTCAAATTAACCACATTTAAGTCAACGTGATAGATGATGTTTTACTGAAACTGAATCACTGTGACTCACTGGTGTGTGGTTTAATGAGGGAAAGATGTATTTCCAACTTGATTTTTTTGGATAATGGGCCATTCATTATTTGAGTCACTGCCATTATCATTGTTGTTGGGTTGTTCTTTGTTGTTGTTGTTGTTGTTGTTTTCTTTCATTTTTAATAATAGACTCCTTTTTAAGTACTTACCCATGTTTTAATGAGTCAATTGATTTAATCATGCACCCCCCAAAACATAATACAAAAAATATTTAAATAGTATTTAAGGCAATGCCTCTATTGTTTTTTGTTTGTTTGTTAGTTTTTTTAAAGATTTATTTTATTGATTTTTGACAAAGAGAAGCAGAGACAGAGAGAGACAAAGAGAAGGGGGAGGGCCCAGAGCAGTCTCCATAGTTGACATTAGTTCTCCATATAGCTTAACTCCACAGGTGGGCACAGGGCTGCGCAGGGCAGGAACTGGGCCAGGAGCCTCCCACATAGGCCCCGGCAAGAACTGAACTGGGGGCACACCCCAGCTCAGCATATGGGTCCTCATGAGCCTGGATTTGATCCTGGGGCTCCAGGGCTGCAAAGCGAGCACTTTACCCGCTGAGCCATCCCAGCTTTCCCTCTATTGTTTATTTGTACCACACTTACTGCTAATGCATGTTGTTGCAAGTTGGATGGGAAGGAGGTGGGACTTGCTAAATCCATCATCTGGTAGGAGCACACAACCAACCCTTTTGCCATCTTTCTCTATTTGAACTCTGGTGAAGTATTTGCTTTCATTGATAATGCACACTGATTCATCAGCCATGAACATGACCTTAATCCAAATGGAAAAGTAGGTTTTAAAATTGTGGATTGGCATTTGGCACCACCGTCAGTTTTGTGGGGAGAGAGGATTAGAATGAAAAGAGAGATTGCTCAGTGGCCACAGGCACGGGGCTTGGAGATGTCCACAGCTGGCCTGCGGAAGCGGCTTGGGAAGACTACAGTAAATGGAAGGAGTTTCCAAGGACAAGTAGACACCTCCTATACATTTGAAGAAGGGGTGGCCTCCTCCAGGAAGCCCGGTGCAATCCTAGATAGAGTAGGGCTCCTGGAAGTGAACAACATAAGATACAGTAGGATTGCCTTTCCACTGTGCTTCCTTGAAACTTGAACTGCAAACTTCTCAAAAAAGGCTAAAGTGAGTACAGTCTGAAAAGAAAAACCAAAAACAATTAATAATGTTTACATCTGAAAAGTAGGGAAGAGGTAGTCGGGGAACTTCCTTTCCACCCTGCTACACATTATGGACTGTTAACATAAGCATGTATAATTTATTTTAGAATAGAGATTGTCAAACAATACAGCGTGCCTCAACTCTTCAAGACCAGTACTACGCAGAGTGAATGGCAACCACACATCTTGGATTTTCGGGCCTGGCACCAAAGTCTGTTCTTCTTTGGTGAAGTGGTTATAAAAGTCAAATTCATCATAGACAATTCAGAAAACACAGTAAAGTGGGGAGGAACCAAATAGATCCCCACCACTCATAGACAATGTATATTAACTTTTGGAAGTATTTCCCTCTACTCCTTTGAGGTGTAAATTTCCTTTCCTGAAATACAGCTGTAGGTACACCGTGAGTACAGTTCAGTCATTCTTTATTTTTCTTCAAGCAACATTAGGACATAAGCATTTTTCCCCCCATTGGTTCAGTAAAGACCAGGTAAGCACTAGCATTTGAAAATATATTTTGGAGATTCTGTCTTTATCAATTCATTATCTAAATTAAAAAAAAAATTTTTTTTTCAGTTTTGAAACAATCCTAGTCTTGCAGGAAGTTGCAAACATAGTCCAGAGAGTCCTGTGTCCTTTTAACTAGCTGCCCTAATGGTGACATCTTATATGACCACAGCTCAATATCAAAACCAGGAAACTGACGAGGGTTCAATCTACAGACTTTATTCCAATTTCACCAGTTTTTTCCATTCACTTCGTGTGTGTGATTACCTACGTTTTATTTGTAAAGGTAGAGAAAAGTAAAGCTCAGATTGGTTCTGCATCCCAAGTCACCCTGGTGAGAAGCCTGTGCATCACTCGAGGGGTGGAAAGAGCAGTGTGACACAAATATTATGAAACGGAAACATTGAAAATTTGAACTTCAATACTGTCAGAGGATTGATTTTATTTTTTTTATTTTTTAAAGATTTGTTTTATTGTTTGAGAGAAGGTGAGAGACAGAGAGAAAGAGAGAGAGAAGGGGGAGGGCCTGGAGCAGTGTCTGTAGTTGTACATCACTAGTTGTGACATAGTGTCATTCCACACAGGTGGATGTGGGGCCACACTGGGCAGAACCGAACTGGGAGCCTCCCTCATGGGAGGCAAGAGCCTTTGCCACCATCCAGGCCGTTACCAGTTGTGCCACAGTTCAGCATGTGGGCTTGCACGGGCCGGGGCCAGGATTCAGTCCCTGGACCTCGCAGTTGCCAGGCAAGCGCTCAACCTGTTGAGCTATCCCGGCATTCCTAGGATTGGTTTTAGTAGCCAGGAGATCCGAGCTTGGTTCTGTCACTAAGGGTAAGAGGTAGGGCAAACTTTTACATTTCTATGGGTTTCAGAGTCCTGGTCATAAAACGAGGGTGACCCACTCAACATCCCCTCCTCGGGCTGTTGTAACATAGACACAGTGCCCACAGAAAGACAAGTTTTTTATACGTGCGCGTGTGTGGTATTTTAGTTCCAAAATTTAGTAGCCCTCCTAAAAGTATTCTAGATGGGAAAACACTAATAGAAACTCCAGAATCTGCAGTTCAAAGGTTTAAGTAAATTGAGTGTAGTGCAATTAGACTTTATGTCCATTTGAATTTTGGAAGTCTGAAATAATGTAAAAAAGTGAATACGACTTCATATTATGTCCCCAAACTGAAATTGAGAACCCCACCCAAATTTTAAAATTAGTCAGGAATCCCTTAATATCAAAACTGGTGGGACTGGGGATTGCACACCATTTCATGATGTTGCCACACGGTGGCGCCGCTGCAGCGGGTAAACAGAAAGACGTACCCTGAGCAGGCAGCGTGGGAACCGCTGCGATGTTGGGGTGTTCTGGGACTTCCGAGTTCAAGTGGTCTTGGAAGCGCTGGGGCTGATCAACGCAACCACGGGGTAATTACTTCTGCGGAAAAGTTAACTGAGATAAAGTGCTACAAACAAGGCCAGCAGCTGTGATTACGGTCGTTGTTATTCATACTTTTACGTGTGAGCATTCTGAAAAATAAGAGACGGTATGGAGAGCAGCAGTTGGGTGGATGCACAACAATAGCACAATGCTTGTACGTTGTGCTCTGAGGACGTGCCCCAGCCTATATAATAGTTATTCTTATGGGGAAATTAGTCTTGAGTTAACTAACGAGTGTGAAGTGATGTAAGTCTCTAGAAAGCCATCATCCTCATTAAATGTGATCGATCAGATTCTGATCCATTGGAGTAGGTCAGCTCTACTGGAAAGGAAATCCTACCCTGTCCCAGAAAACCCAATTCACTACAGCTCACAGGAGAGGAAACAAAAAAGGAAATGTGTTTAGCTCCACGTTGTACTAGGTTACACTTACCCACTTTCTCTCATTTAATCCATACAGCTCTACATGGTTCTCATATGATCCACCGTCCACACCCACAGCTGATCTTTTGTCAGCGTCTTTTACTTCCTTCAACAGATGAGGAAATTGAGGCTCAGACAGGTTAAGTAATGTGCCTAAGATCCCACAGCTGGTAGTCTGGAGCTGGGATTTGAACCTAGGTCAGCTTGACTTGAAGCCGGCTTTGTTCCTATATGCTGGGTTGCCTCTAAGCTATGCTTGTGCTGTTATCTCTGCCATCAGAACATCAGCATGGATAAATAGGTGTCTGTGTGTGATGAGGGTGAAGGGTGGGTATTTCTGAATAAGACATCAGCTATTTTGTTTGGAGCAGCCTTGGGCAGGATGATTTTGAAGGTTGAGACAGTCACACCTCTCCAGACATAATGTCACCGTCTGTGGTTAATGTAGCCATGGCATGTCTATCAGTATACTTCTCAATCGGTGGTTCACTTGTGAAATTTTATTTTAGTTGAGGCCGCAGCCTTTTAATTTCATGGAGTTGAGGAGAGGTTGATGTAGGCAGGGCAAGAAGGGTAGAAAATTGTGACATAGCAGCAAGGGCCCAGAGGGCAAGTGCTTCCCAATTCAACAGGAAATTGTAATCAGTATCACTTATACGCCCAAACCCCAAACACAGACAAACTAAAATCATGAGACAGACCCTGGATAATTTACTCATAGCCAGATAACAGGCCAGCACCTGCCTTGTGAGACGTAATCAGTCAGGCTGGCTGTGTTCTTGATTAAATTTGAAAGTAGAAATGCAACTGAATCTCCTAGGTATGATGTAAGGGACATACATACTGCATGTTTCTTTCCTAAATGCGTTTACATCCATTATCTTAATTTATCTCTGTACAACTTCCCTGCCTTGGACAAACTTTTATGATAGCACTTACGCCCTGTGGTTAATGTTTAGTGTGTGTCCAATCTCTCCTGCTGGTTTATGACTTTCTTCAGGGCAGAGACCCTGCGTACTCATGCATCTATAAAGCCCTAGCACATGGCAAGGTATTGGCTAGGGCTTGTCTCATGCAGAAGATAAAAACTCACTGGATGCAATTTAAGCAGAAAGGAGGCTTTATTTTCAGGAACCCAGGGCAGGGGTGCAACCACATCTCGGAGGAACACGAATCAGGCTCTCTTGCGGTTCCTCATCTCTTGTATCTGTCTCGTTAAAATCTCCTCTCTGCAGAATGTCTTCCGCTGCTTCCTGGTCCCCTAGGCTTAAAACCTGGCTGCCAGCATCTCCTAATAGATGTGTAACATGCCCAACCCTGTGCTGAAAGCCTTACCACTCGGTCCCAATCTGTCGGGTCTCTAGGAATGAGACTCTGATTGGTCCAGCCTCGGTGAGGTGTTCACCTTTAGTCCAATCAACTGCGGCCAGAGGGGTGTGGTCCAATTGTAGGATGGAGGTTGTTCCTATGGTAACCACTTGGCAGTAAGGCAGAAGGCACAGTTCCCTGAGAAAAGGGGAAAGGGGCCAGGCAGCCCAAACAATAGGGGGCCTATTCCTGTATATACTCGGTGCTCCATAAATGCTTACTGATCTGCCTTGCTCTGAATCAAGGGGGATCCAATCTTTTGGCTTCCCTGAGCCACATTGGAAGAATTGTCTTGGGCCACACATAAAATACATTAATGATAGCTGATGAGCTAAAAACAACAACAAAAAACAAAACAAAACAAAAATGCAAAACAATCTCATAATGTTTTAAGACAGTTTATGAATTTGTGTTGGGCCCCATGTGGCCCTTGGGCTGCAGGTTGGACAAACTTGCTCTAAATGCTGCTGGATGTGAGCCTTCTTTGAGTTCCTCAAACACACACACTCGCTTCTCTTCATGCCTCTTCCCCACCTGTGCCCTATCGGCCTGGCTAACTCTGCTCCTCCTTCGTGACCTTCAGATGGTCTCTTCTGGCCCCCGTCCAGAATATCCTGCTCTATTTCTTCAAAACACCGCCTTGCAGTTCCCTGTTTCATTCTGGCCTTCTTCGCAAAGAGTGTAAGTTCCAGTGTTTCCAGGGTCCCCAAGAGCTCCCGGGGCAGGGGAATAAGCCAAGCTGTGGGGACAACTTACAGGTGGGGCCCTCAGGGGAGTTAATGACTCATTAGGCAAACCTTTGATCAGTAGGAGGCAGGAGCAGTGGATAAATTCTTAGCCCATTTCCTTCCTTGGACTGTCTTGGGATGAAATTGAGAGGTGGGTCCGCAAGGTGGAGTACCCTCATGTCGACTGTGACTCCTGCTCAGCCCCCTTCCCTGCCCCTCATGCCTGCTCTCAGGGATCACACTCCCTTATAAACTAGTAGCAAATAGGCCTTTGGCCCAAGCTTTGCTTTCTGGGGAAACCTGGCTAGGTTATTAATTCTCACTGGCATACATAAAAAAGTAAGTGTATTGGCTTTTGTGGAAGCACGGTGCATAAACCATGTGACAGACCCCCCCACCCCGGCCTCTCTCGGCTCTGCTTCCCTCCACTTTGGCTTTATTCTTATTCAGGCTTTCCAGAACGGAAAGCAGGTTGCCACCAGCTGCTGTAGCTTGTGCTCAAGGGCAAAGAATGCCTCTATCTATAATAAGTGCTTTCAGGGGAAGCCGGGATGACTCAGTGGGTTAGGCGCTCACTTTGTAGCCTCGGGGACCAGGGATCGAATCCCGACCCCGGCCCATGCGGACCCATATGCTGAACTGGGGAGTTCCCCCAGTTCAGTTCTTACCAGGGTGAGGACCCGGGCCCAGTTCCTGCCCTGTGCAGCCCCGCGCCCACCTGTGGAATGAAACTATGTGGAAAAACAAATAATGTGCAACTATGGAGACTGTTCTGGGCCCTCCCCCTTCTCTCTGTCAATAATAATAAAATAATAATAATAATAAGTGCTTTCAGCCTAAGTCCAGGAGCTGCCCCTCATGGGTTCTGATTGGTCCATATCAGGTCACATGTTTCCCTCTGACCCAATCACTGTGAGAGGTGGGAACTAAGCCTGGTCTCTGGGTATCCACTGCTTTCAAATTTCAGGGGCAGTGCTAACAGGGAGAAAGGGCTCGATGAGAGGAAATGCTGAATTGGGTGGGATGGGGTGTGGTGTGGGGAGGAGAGCAACGTATTTGCAGGTGGCAGGAAGTTTATGACAACCCCCTCCCCATCCACCTCTAGTACAGGCCCCGTGGGGTGGGAGGAGAAGGGGTGACCTCCAAACGGTACGGGTGGGAGGCCAGAGCTGGGCTGGCCAGACTCATTTCAACAACAGGTGTCCCTGGAGCAAAGCTCGGGTCCCTCTGACCCTGGCACTGGCCCGCTCTACTCCCCAGCACAATCTGGGCCTGTCTGTCCTTAAGCTTTCAGACCCAGAACCTTCCCAAGGGCCCAGACATGCCTCTGCCAAAGGCAAGTCCAGACCGCAGCCAGGGACCCCAGGTAGAAGCAACCTGGAGGTTCCTTATTTACTACAAGCTGTCAATCAAGCAGACCCTCCCCCTGCACCTGGGGAGATGCTATACTGAGGACAGTCAGGACCTACCCGGAGGCTACCCCCTGGGCCATCTGCTCCCATGGGGTCCCCACCCCCCACCACACAGGCCTTCTGGAGCTAGCTCATCACTGCCCCTGTGATTTGCATCTGCAGCCCCGCAAACCCTGGTGCCTGTGCAATTGGCTGTCAATCCCTAACGCACAATAGGAGTCAACGCTCTCAGAACTTACCCCACCGAAGGATTCTCTACGCGCTTTTTGATTATTGATTCATTTCTTCCATATGACAAAGACCCTCTGAGAGCAATGTAGTGACCTTGACTGGAACCCGATTTGAAAACAGTGATCAGTACATCTGAAATAATGATATAAAGGACTTCCTGTTACTTCTGCTAGGTGTGATAATGCGGTGACTATAGGAAACGATGTCTTTTTTTTTAGCATAATGAATCATTTAGAGGTGCAATTTGATGATGTCTGTGCTCTAATGCAGTGGCCATGACTTCTAAATGAAGCAAATATGGCAAAACGTTTTATCTAGGTGCTGGTGTATGGGTGTTCATTATACGATTTACTTTTCTATACATTTGAACATTTTATAATAAAAATTTCCAGACATGCAAACAGGAGGTAATATTAGTAATCCCATTTCACAGATGGGAAGGCTGAGGTGTGGGATGGAGGTCAGGTGGCCTCCCCCAAGGTCACAGAGCCTGAGAGTGGCAGGGCTGGACTGAGTGAGCCCCATGGCACACGTTCCTGCTGCCCTCCTTCCATAGCTGGTGCGTGCCACTGCTCCTAAATGTTTGTTGACTGAAGAATGATGGTTAAAAGGGCTTTGACCATTCCACCTCAGATATGTCCCTGGAATGCATGCTCTCCTCTGGGCCCCAGAATCTTCCGAGTGGCCTCTGGATTGACTTGGGCTCCTGCCCGACTGCTAGACTTACGGTTCTCCACCTGGCAGCCGGAGGCTCCTCCCCACAAGCATGATCTGACCCGGAACTTCCTGGGTTTTCCACATACGGTCATTCAGTTGCTGCTGCTGCTGCGTCTTTCATTTACTTCTCCACAGAAGTAACAATGCACACAATTTAAAATGCTAAAAATGCAAAAGAAAATCTAGTAAAAAGTGATCCCCCCCACCGCACCCCCCACTCAGCCACCAGGTCCCCTGCCTTGGGCCACCACCCTCCCCAACATGTTCTGTATCCTGGCACCTGGTCCATGTGTAAGGAAACGAATAGGGAAGGGAGAGGAAGGGCAGGACCCTCTTCTGCTCCAACCCCCACCCCACCCCCCACCTCCACCCCAGAAGCTTCATTTTGTACAAGATTTTATTTGAGGAAGGGGCTCCTTGTGCTAAGAAAGATCTGAAGCCACTGACCAAACTGATAACAGTATCCTGAGCCCTTCTGCTGCCTGGCCCATCTTTACAGAGAGAGCCAATTTGCCACAGACAGGAGAGCAGAGTGCAGAAGAACGAGAAGGAAGAGACAGAGGCAGTGTAGCCTACGTTGCAGAACCATCAGCTCCTCCTTCCAGTCCGATCCGGGCCCCAGCTACCTCTCCAGCTTGGTCCCGAGAAGAACCTTTATATTCTTATAATAGACGGGGTTTAAGCAGCGGTGTGTGAGAACTGGCTCACACCGGCTCATGAAAACACTGTGCGTGTTTCCTCCATGATAGCACAGTGAGAGCCTGAAATAGGCCACGGCCGCAGTATTGACACCTCAGAAATTGGCAATTGCTACAAGCCAAGGATCCCCGCCAACAGCTGGCTGGTAAATGTGTACGAGACTGGAACATCTGCTGGGCAAACTCCAACTCATGCTTCCAGACCCCGGTGCCTCTCCTGTGAGAAGCCTCCCCAGTGTCTGTGGGAAGCTAGTGCTCTGTGCACTCACAGTGCCTAGGAGACACCAGGAGACGGTTCAGAACCCTGACGGTTACTCTTCCGAGGCCAGAGGTCAGACACCGCAACGAGGCAGGAACTGCCCATTGTCCCCAGAGTGAAGTCCACGCTCCTTCGCAAGGCAGGCTGGCCCTCTGAGCATGGCCCTTGCCCTTCTGCCTCTCCAGGCTCCTTCCTGCCACCCCCTCCCCACCCCACCCCTACACTCTGGCCTCTTCTGCCTTGTCCACCTCTAGCCCAGAGTCTACCCCACAAGGTGTCAATCATCTGGAGACCCTGATAAAGATCATGGACCTTCTCCCCAAGGGAAGTACACTTGACACACAAACGTTTGCATGTAGTTACAGGCGGTTCTGGACCAAATACCTTTTCTCTGAAGCCTTTCCTGACACCCACAATCCTGTGTGTTCCTGCTTTACCCCAAACATACTCCAGCTCAGCACCTTCAGTGCTTTGAAATGTAGGCTTACTTTTGAGTCTTTTGCCACACTGGCAGCTGCTCCGGGAAGCACTTATGATTGTCTTATTCCTGAGCACATGGGTGACTGAGAAATGACTGAGGTGTGTTCTAACACCCAGGTTCTAATCGTAAGATCAGGGTGGAGCTACAGACACTGGCTGCTGTCTAAGCTCACGGGTGCATCAGTGAGGATGGCATCAGCGTTGCTAATGGGAGAAGATGCTAACTGAAGACACGCCGTGACACACGCAGAAAACAGGGGCAAGGATCACTATGGCCGGGATATTCCCAGCACCTGTGGAGGAGGGGTGGTTAGGGGCACTGGGGAGGCCTTGAGCAGAGGTGCGGCACCTCAAGTGTGGTGCTGTGAAAGGAACCTGACTTTTGGGGTCCTAGAGATTAGGTTCAGATTCTAGCTCTGTCACCTATGGCTTGTGACTGTGAGCAAGTTGCTTTGTCTCTGAGTCTCAGTTTTCTCACCTGTCAAAACCAATTTACTGAGTCACTGTTAAGATTAAGAGATAATCTATATGAAGTGCCTGGGGCACAGGAGATGGTCGATAGAAGTTGATGTCCCCTTTTCCTGTATTGATGTCATGTTGGTCATATACCACAGAAATCCACTCTCTCTGTTTAACTAAAGCAAAACAAGAATTTTATTTTATTTCTTAAGAGTGTCAGGGACTGTTAACTGGGCCCTCATTGCTGTTATTATTTTCTTACATGGTAAAATGATTTTTAGCTAGGTACGTAGCACTCAGCTAAAAACTATATCCCCCCTGCCCCAGCTTCCCTTGCAGATTGGCATCACCTGGTGATTATGTTTCTGGAGGGAGGAAATGTGGCCAGAAGTGATAGGTACAACTTTCAGGTCATGTCCTAAAAGGGCAGGCACATACTCACCTCTTACCTCCTTTCTCTGTCCTCCTGGCTGGAACATGGATGTGCTGGCAGGAGGTGGAGCAGCTGTATTGCCCCAGGAGGTAGAAGATGAATGATGAGGATGCAGAGAAACAAGACAGAAGAAACCTGGGTCCCTGAAGACTTAGCAAAGGTGAGGCACCATACCAGCTAGAAAGCGCAGACATTTAAGTGCGAGAGAATTAAACTTTGTTTAGGTCATTGTCGATATTTAGGTATTGTTATAATAGCAAAGGTTATACTCTCACCCTCAATGCTATAAATGTTTTTGTCCCCCTACAATTCATATGCTAACTCCTGACTCCAGTAGATGGCATTTATGGGTAGGGCCTTTTGAGGTGATAATGAGGACAGAGCATTCATGAATGGGGTTAGCACCCTTACAAGAGGCACCCTCGGGAGCTCCCTTCCACCTTCCACCTTGTGAGAACACAGCTAGAAAATGGCAAGCACGCTCTTGCCAGAAACAGAGTCTGCCAGCACCTTGATCAAGTGCTTCCTAGCCTCTAGAACTATGCACCTCCTAACCTCCAAAACTGTAGGATGTATTTCTGCTGTTTATAGCGCCAAACAAACAGAGAAACTCAGTAAACCGTTAAGGAGCTCATAGCATCCAAAACGAGCCAGACAAATGTGTAGGTTGTTTTGGCTTGGATTACTGAGAGCTTGTTCAGTTGGTTCTTGTATTACTTTGATAGACACACATCATTTTGTTTTTGTTTGTTTTGTTGTTGTTGTTTTGTTTTTAATATTTCCTTACATTTGGCACAAGGTGTTCTAGTCTCATCTTGTCATTTTCATGCCCCAGCCATGGAATCAGCCCATT
>PVKE010003235.1:48599-74276 GCA_004027555.1 Craseonycteris thonglongyai
CAGTTCAGCACGTGGGTCCTGCCTGGGCCGGAGCCGGGATTCGATCCTCGGTCCTCATGGCCTCAAAGCGAGCGCTCAACCCGCTGAGCCGTCCCGGCTTTCCCAACCTTTCAGCTTTTGAGAAGCGCCTCTGACTTTTTGTTACTGAGGGAGTTTGACCACAATTCCCCTCCTAGGATAAGGTGACCAGACGTCCCGATTTTTAACAAATTGGCCCGCATCCCGCAGCGTTTTAAAAAGTCCCGATTTTTGGAAAGAATGCACGACAAGCTAGGGAACGGCGGGAGATAGACCCAATTTTTAATCAAGAACCCCTCCCCTCCGTCAATGGTGTCCCGCTTTACCAATGTTAAAATCTGGTCACCTTATCCTAGGAGTCATTTCCAAGGACAGGCCCTTAAGTAAGCTTTAGGGATAAAGGCATTCATGGAGCCCTGCCTATAATAGCCGCTATCTCTTTAGATATATAGATAACGACATCTATAAATAATTGTTAATGTTTACATAACAGTGCTGGGCTTTAGAGAACTGCTGAGTCCTCACAAGAAGTCTGAAAACCCAGAATATCTGTCCAATATTATGAGACTTAGTTAAATGAGTTCATGGCCTAATCACGAAGCAGAATATTAGGCAGTCACTAAACTAATGATTATTAAGGCTGTTATTGCATAGAGGATACTTAAGGTGTGATAATGGGGAGGGGGAGCAGAAAATAAAATTAAAATCTTGCTACCTATTTATAGAAAAGAAATGGGAAGGAAATACACGCTAACTCTGACTGTGAAGTACTTGTTTTCTTCCAGTCTCTTTTTCCTAAAAATTATTTAAAGGGCTCCCAGCTAGCTCAGTTGGTAGAGCATGAGACTCTTAAAAATCCTTTAATGAGTGTATATTAATTTCATCATTAAAAAACGAAACTGAAAAGTCCAGAATCTTCCCTGTCTTCCCAAGAATAAAAGTCTTTAATAAGTGCCTCTTAGCTGCTGGGCACAGGCCCACAACAGAGCAGTTGGAACCGGAGTTAGGAAACAGGCAAAGCCTGCTATCCAGGCTCTTCCAGCCCCAGCACTATGTGGAGCACCTGCTCATCAGCCCTTCTAGACTCACCTCCTCCAGGATGCCTTCCAGGATACCCTCTCCTTATGGTCCCATCCCGCTCTGAGCCCACTTACCTGATTTTCCCACCAGATCATGAGCTTCTTGAGGCCCAAGACTGACTCTTTTTCCTCTGACGCCCAGAGCGTGTAACTGGCCTCAAGATTTGCCAGATGAATGCCTCATATGTCCTAAACACACAGAATAACTAGAAGGGTGGGTAGCTCACCCTATTTAGTTTATCATTTTGATTTTCTTAGCTACTTGCCTTTTCTGGGCCTGGCCCAGCCTCCAGAAAACTGACCGTTGCCACATACACGTAGATGAGAAAGGTGAGGCTTCCTTCTGCTGTGAATGTTCTTATGGTCTCACACATCTGACCTGCTCAGTACGTTGGCATTCACGGCTTTGAACTGATCCACCCGAAAGCTTGAACAAGCAACTGGAGGGCTTATTGCTAGACAACCCTATAAAAGCAACTTCTTTATGTGCTCAAATTTAGCGGGTTTGGGATTAAAATAGTACTCATTTAAGTGTAAAAGAAAAATGGAGAATTTATAAACAGTGTAACCATTTAGAACAGGGGTCAGCAAACCTTTTTCTGGAAACGTCCAGATGTAAACACTTTAGCTTTGCTTGCCATACGGTCTCTGTCATAGTTACTCAACTCTGACTGCTTTGCAGCAGGGAGGCAGACAGACAGACGGAAAAGAGTGGGTGTGGCTGCGTGCCAGTAAGAGATTTGTGGATGCCGAAATCAGAATTTCGTGTAATTATCAAGTAACGTGATTATTATTCTTTGGATCCCCCCCCCACACACACACCCTGCCCTGCACTACCTGCATCGTTTAAGAATGAAAGAACCTGCTAAGCAAATTAAGTCAGACAGAAAAAATCAAGAACTATATGACCTCACTCACATGAGGACTATAAAACTGAAAGTAACAAAGAAACATAAACTCATGGACACAGTCAATAGTTTAGTGGGTGTCTGAGGGTAAGGGGAGAGGGGAGGAGGGGAGGAGGGAGGGGGCATCAAATCTACGGTGATGGAAGAACTGACTCAGTGGTGAGCACACAACACAACACACAGACAATGCATTGGAACCTAGTGTGATTTTTACTAACCATGTCACCCCAATAAATTTTACAATTGAAGAAAAAGGTTGCGCAACCAAAAAGAAAATAAAAATGGAAGAACGATTCTTAGCTTATGGGCTGTACAAAACCCAGGGGCAGGTAGGGTCTTCCTGGCTGTACTTTGCTGGTTTCCCATTTACAGTATGGGCTTGCAGGGGTCACGCACCCGAGTTCAACTCCAGCCTCACCAGTCGCTTAATTGGACCTCAGGGGAGTTCCTTAACCTCTCAGCCTCTCGGTTTCCTCAGGTGTAAAATAGGAGAAAGTAACTGTGGCCCCAGCACAGGGCGATATGAGGACAGAATGGGATGCTATGTGTATACGGTGGGAGCCTTATGAATGTATGCACATGGTCACGGTTATTTTTTTCGGCTATAAAGAGTATTGGGTAGCTGACTATGATAAATGACAATGATGGTAGTTTTGTGATGCATTTCTCCCAATATGCTGATATGGAGCAATAGTACTCCATCCCCGTGTGTATCCAGTATCGTGGGGAAGCCTGTTTTCTTTCCTGCATTTCTTTATGTTGATCTTAGAGGCAGAAGGATTGAAAAATTGTACTCCTTCTCACTGTGCCTTTCAATCGCTGGTACATGCACAGGGCCACGCTTGTTTATTTTTTGAGTCGGATTCTTTCTCCACATCCCTCGTCCCCCAGAATTCTGGTCCATTGGTCTCAGGTGGGATATTTGTTCTCAAAAGCTCCTTCAGTGAATTCAGTGCAGCCCGGGACCCTTTGATCTAATGTGTTATTATAGTTTCTAGAACCTTGTGGCTCAGAGCAGCCTGTTGACCAGGGCCATCAGCATTATCTACTAGAAGTGCAGGGTCTCCAGCCCTGCCCCAGGCCACCAAATCCCAATATAGGAGAGCTGTCCCGAAAGCATCCAGCCACATAGCCACTCTCACTGTATTGACAATGGCTGGATTTTTTACGGACAGGCCGTGTAGACTTTGAGTGCAAGTGTCACATAGCTATGCTTCCCTTTCTGCAATCGACATATGCGTATGCTTGAAAGTGGTCCCACTGCTGTCCATGGAACCAAGTTCGAGACCCCAGGGACGAGGAAGAAGGGCTGATAATGTATCAGCTGCTGAGGCACATGTGCTGTGAGCTTGTTTTTTCTTTTCTTTTAAATCTTGTCTTCTCATAAAGCGAGGCTCCTCTGCAGTTCTCTGTCTGGCAGAGCCCGGAGGACAGGACTGTGCCAGGAAAAGCAATTCAGGTCCTGAGAGGCCTCCAGAGGCCTCTTTCCCCATGACCCCGAAGGCTGGACGTCAGTGGGATTCATGAGGCTGCCAGGGGTGGGCTGTGGGCGGCATTTCTTAATATAGTCAGTCAGCGGTTATGTTTTCTAAGTGCCACAGAGGACTAAAGGAATGTCACGAAATGTCTGGCATGGAGGGAGCTGATGGCTTTAGGAGGGACATTTCCCAGGCTCTGGAAGGAGCGCAAATATGACAGAAGGGGGCTATCATGAAGACATGCCCATGCCCAGCTCGGGTCACTGGCTTTTCACCTCTGTGGCTTTGGGCATGAATATAAGGGTATGAGCAGAGAGCTAGCATTGTCCAGAGACTCTGGCCTTGCAGTGCTAGGAGCTTGGTCTTGCTCAGACTGCAGGCAGATCTGGCCACTGCTGGCGTCTGTCCTCTGCCTTAGTTTATTGGCCTGTACAAAGGGCATGTTGCTGCAGCTAGCTGCATTTCGAAACTCCATTGCACTGCCTTGTTTCTCTGAGCATTTCCTTCCTTCTTTCCTCCAGAGGTCTTGAGAAGAGGGTTTCTGTGAACCCGCTTGTCTCTTCCCACAGTAACAGGATTTGGTGGGAAAACCCGCATGAGGGGTCAGGACCCCCTCTGCCATCACCATGTGACCTTCAGTTGGACATTTCAGCTGTTGGGGTCCTCAGTCGGTAAAATGGGGAGCACACGCCCCTTCTTTGCTGGGTGGCTGTAGAAGTCCTTAAAGCAACATACTGAGTTCTTTGGAAACCAGCTTCCGGGGATCAGCCACTGTGTATCCTCTAAATGAACATGTCTTGAATAGAATCATCTCCCTCCCACTAGATTGACAATGTCGGGTTTTTTTTTTCAAGATTTATTTTGATTTTTATTGTTTTTGATAGAGAGAGAGAGAGAGATACAGAGACAGAGACAGAGAGAAGGGGGAGGGCCCAGAACAGTCTCCATAGTTGCACATCATCAGTTTTTCCACATAGTTTCATTCCACAGGTAGGCGCGGGGCTGCACAGGGCAGGAACTGGGCCGGGGTCTCACCCTGGTGAGAACTGAGCTGGGGGCACTCCCCAGTTTAGCATATGGGTCCACACGGGCCGGGGCCGGGGCTGGGATTCGATCCTCGGTCCCCAGGGCTGCAAAGTGAGCGCTTAACCCACTGAGCCATTCCGGCTTCCCCACAATGTCGGTTTAAATTTCTTCTATCCCACCTTTTCTGGGGCTGACAGCTGACTTATCAGGATGATCAGTTTTGCAACCTCCAAGGATTCGGGCAAAATGATCAATTAGTGTTAAAACCAAAGGAGCTCTATCAGCAAGGGAACAGACAACAAAATGGTAGCACATTCACCCAATGAAATAAGACAACAGTGGGGGAAAACCCCGATATACACGTTGTGTTTGCATCTGGCAGATAATACTGAGTGAAAGAGTTCTTATAAAATTCCATTTCTATGAAGTACAGAAACAGGCAAAACTCACCTGTGTGATATTAAAAGTTAGAACAGCGGTTTCCTTTGTGTGGGGGCACCTGGGAGCGGGTATGAGAGGGAACCAGCTAGGGAGCTAGGAACATTCTTTGTCTTGATTTGGGCTGTGGTTATGTGGGTGGACATATATGCAAAAATCTTAGCATAGCCAGTTCTTATGTATTTTCTCATATATATGACACCATCTATAACATACTTTAACCCAAAGCTTTTCACTTGAATCTAATCAAGACTCTGGCTCTAACTTCCAGTTTTCATGAAATGTAGGGATAGAGCAGGGGTGTCAAGCTCAATTAAAACACCAGCCATTTGGTGCAACAGGCAAGATTCACACGGGCCACATCACATTTACAAATGTCGCTGGAACTGAGTCAGCGCGTTTATACACGCCCCCAGGCCCCCAGGAAAGGCACTGGGCCACGTGTATGCTCATCTTCAGTAGTTAAAGGGTTAACGAGGGAATTGTGTGTACAGTATTGCCTTGCTCTCCCCTAAGCGCTATTTTCTTCATAACAATTTTTTCTATTTTCATTTTATTTCAGAGCATCGTGGGCCACAAAAATTACTGTACCTCGGGGGCATCATGCAGCCCGCTGGTCGCCAGTTTGACACCTCTGGGATAGAGGAACAAATTCAATGGCACCAAGAGGAAGCAACCAGACCAATCCAAAGGCTGGGCCTTCTGTAGGACGATTCACTCAGTCTCTTTTACAGTTGAGGTCACAAGAGTTTAAGAGACATCAAAACCAAGGCAGTGCAGGGCCTCAGTGCTGATCCTGGTTTGGACAAACCAGATGTAAAGGAAAGTTTTAGAGGCAATTAGGGGTATTTATTATAAATGTGGAGCTTTAGATGACAATAAGGAATTGTTTTGAATGTTTTTAAAGTATGACAATGCTAAGTTGGTTCTACTGGAAAATGTTATTTGAAAAAAATGTATACTGGAAACAAATTTGGATTCATTTTCAGCTTGGTGAAGGATAAACCAACCCACAGGTGTGCCTGGGGAGTTCGTCTTTCTGCAAACAACCCTCCCAGCAAGAAATCGACATTTACTGGGCTTCTCTTGTGTGCTGGAACTTCATAAATTTTTCTCATTTTGTAATAACCATGCGTTTTTCCTTTTTTTAAAAAAAGATTTATTGTATTGTTTTGACAGAGAGAGAGACAGAGATACAGAGACAGAGACAAAGAGAAGGGGAAGGGCCCAGAGCAGTCTCCATAGTTGCACATAATCGGTTTTTCCATATAGTTTCACTCCACAGGTGGGCGTGGGGCTGCACAGGGCAGGAACTGGGCGGGGGTCTCTCCCCAGTGAGAACCAAACTGGGGGCACTCCCCAGTTCAGCATATGGGTCTGCATGGGCTGGGGCCAGGATTCGATCTTTGGTCCCTGGGGCTGCAAAGTGAGCACTTAACCCCCTGAGCCATCCCGGCTTCCCCATTTTTCTTTTTAATAACTGTTTTTAATTGAAAAGATAATGTTTGATGAAAAAAAAATTTTTTTAAAGATTTCTTTTATTGTTTGAGAGAAGGTGAGAGAGAGAGAAGGGGAGAGGGCCCAGAGCAGTCTCCATCATTATACATCATTAGTTGTGACATAGTTTTATTCCACACAGGTGGATGTGGGTCTATGCAGGGTGGGAACCAAACTGGGGGCATTTCAGCATATGGGTTTGCAGGGGCCAGGGCTGGGATTCAATTCCTGGACCTCGCAGTTGCAATGAAAGCGCTCAACCTGTTGAGCTGTCCCAGCATCCCCTGATGAAAAGTATTTTAATTGCCTAACAAATACGCAATGAAATATGAGACTCTTACTCCAGGAACCTCCTTCCCCAGTTCCTCTACCCAAAGGCAACCACTGTTAACGGTTTCTTATATAGCTTTTCAGAAACAAGCCTCTGTCCGTACAAACATATACTATATGGATATGTGGTCCCCTCCTTTTTTTGCTCAGTGGTAGCTGTGGAAGAGAAAGGGGTTCTATGGGACAGAGCCTCACAGGCTGAGCTGATCATAAATTCCTAACTGGACAGCTCACACTCAGGAGACACTCCCCAGGCATATAACTTCTTTAATAAAAGGTTTATCTTTGCCTTAAGCAAGGCCTGTCCACTGTTTTTGTGTGTCTAGGTTAATACAACTTGAAATGCCAGCTTAATCTCTTTTCCAAACCCCTCAGAGGCATAACCACCCTCCAGGGAGCTCACAATTTTGTTAACTGTCCTGTAACCCAATCCCTACCTTGCTTTCTCTCACCTTTATTTAATCTCCTTACCTTGCCTCCTTAATTCCAAATGCATAAAAGAAAATGTAAACTGTGCATTCTAGGGAGCGTTTTTAAAGAAGATTTATTTTATTTTATTGTTTTGAGAGAGAGAGAGATTGAAAGGGAGAGTGCCCAGAGCAGTCCCTATAGTTGTAACATGGTTTCATTCCACACAGGTGGATGAGGGGCTGCAACATGGGAGGCAAGAACCTTTGCCACCACGTGGCAGTTACCAGGTGCACCGCAGTTCAGCATATGGGTTTGCATGCGGAGGGGATGGGATTCCATCCCTGGACCTCACAGTTGCAGGGCAAGTGCCCAACCTGTTGAGCCATCCTGGCATCCCCTCTAGGGAGCACTTTTTTATCATTCTGTTTAGACCTTGCTTCCAGGTGTATCCTCTGTTTGGCTCAAGTAAATTTTTATTAAAATCCTCTAGAGGTTTGGATGTTCTTATGTTGATACAACCTACCATCCATACTGTATTACACTTGGTTGTTTTGACTTAACATATCTGAGACTCTTCCATATGTGCTCTTATGAAGGCCACCAGTGATCTCTCTAGTTGTCAGATCCCAGGTCACCTGTCAGTCCTCCTCTTACTCCATCAGCTGACTTCTCTTGCCTCCTGGAGTGATTTTCCGGTGTGGCTCCCAGGGCCAGTCCTCTCCTGCTTCTGGTCCTGTCTCTTCAGCTCTTTTGCTGGTTCCTCTACTCCTCCCTGGCCTCTGAACATTGTCATGCACTGGCCCCATCCTTGAACTTTCCTCTGTCTACACTCACACCCTTGGTGATCCCATCCAGTTTGTGGTTTTAAGTACCATCTGTACACTGACAACGCCCGATTTTATATCTCTACCCTGACCCATGCCCCTGAACTCCAGATTCCTTGATCAAATTGCCTGCTTGCCATCTCCACTCAGATGTCAGACAGATGTTTCAATTCTAACCTGTCCAAATAGAACTCCGAATAGAAGCTTCCAAACCTTCACCTCCTGCCACCTTTCCCATTTCAGTTGTTGGTAACTCCATTTTTGCAGGCCCCAAACCTCAGCCAGCCATCACATCTCTCTTGCTCTCAAACACCACATCTCACTTACCAGCAAATCTCATTGACTCTTCCTTCAAGCTATACCCAGAATCTGACCATTTCTCCTACCTTCACTGCTACCTGGATCTGAGCCACCATCATTCCCTGCCCAGATTATTCCAACAACATCCTACCTAGTCTCTGTCCTCCATTCTGGCCCCCCCAGCAGCAGGGATCCTGGTAAAACTAGACAGGTCTTGTACTCCATGAAATCCTATCTTGTGCAGAGTAAAAGGCAATATCCTTGCAGTGGCCTGACCTGGCCTTTCTCTCTCTGGGCTCACCTCCCACTCTTACCTCATTCTCTCATTCTGTTTCAGCCAGTCTGGCCTCCTGATTGTCCCATGTCAACACCAGGCCTGAGCCTACCTTGCCTTCCTTAGGGCATTTGCTGTCCCTCTGCCCGGGAGCTCTTAGCTCACATAGCTGCAGGACTCGCTTGCTCACCTTTGGCACCTTTTTTTTTTTTTTTTTCAGATTTATTATTTTTTTTGACAAAGAGAGACACAGAGAAAGGGGAGGGCCCAGAGCAGTCTCCATAGTTGCACATCATCAGTTTTCAACATGGTTTCATTCCACACAGTGGGGTGGGCCATGCAGGGCAGGAACTGGGCTTGGGGCCTCTTGCGTGGGAGGCATGCCCCCTTGAGCCAGGGGCTGAACCAGGGAACCATGGGGCGAGAATTGAACAGGGCCTCCCATATTGGAAGCACACCCCAGTTTAGCATATGGGGCCACAAGGGTTGGGGCTGGGATTCGATTCTCTGTCCCCGGGGCTGCAAAAGCTAGTGCTCAACCCATTGAACCTTCCTAGCTTACGCCTTTGTCATCTTTTTGCTCAAATGTCACCTTCCAGTGGGATTTACCCTGCAAACAATTTCCTGTCTCTTTTTGTATATTTTATTATTATTTTTTTGTAACATGTATCACTTACTAATATACTATGTTATATATTTACTTATTTTGTATATCCTTTGTCCACCCCATGGAAATAAGCTCCACAGGGACAGAGATTTTGCAGTTTTCATCACCGTAGTATCCCTAGTACCTAGAATAGTGCTTGGCACAGAGTAGGTGCTTAATAAATGTTTAGTGAATAAATGAATAAATATTATCCTATTTTATTTTATTTTTTTAGATTTATTTTTATTGTTTTTTGACAGAGAGAGACAGACAGAGAGACAGAGAGAAGGGGGAGGGCCCAGAGCAGTCCCCACAGTTGACAGTATTAGTTTTCCATATAGTTTCACTCCACAGGTGGGTTCAGGGCTGCGCAGGGCAGGAACTGGGCCAGGAGCCTCCTGCATGGGCCCCGGCAAGAACTGAACTGGGGGCACAGCCCAGTTCAGCATATGGGTCCTCATGGGCCGGGCCCGGGATTCGATCCTCAGGCTCTGGGGCTGCAAAGCAAGCACTTAACCCGCTGAGCCATCCCAGCTTCCCCTACTTGATTATTTTAAGGGTGGCAGGGGTCCACTGTAAGGATGACATAACAGCACAGTGGTAGCTTACATTCATAAGGCATGTCTGATATAGTCCTTTATGAATTTAGCACCTTCACTAATTTAGTCCTTTATGCTCATTTAAACTTCTCAACAATCTGTGAAGTAGGTTTGATAGTAATTCCCATTTAATAGATTACAAAACTGAGGGTCAGACAGATTTATTAATTCCCCCAGTCACACAGATAACGGGTCATGCCTGTCTGGCTGCATTCTGAACTAGCACGCTTAACTACTTGTGCTGAACTGTTGCAGAATACACCATGATTTACTTAATCAGTCTCCTACTAATTGATAGTATATTATGGTTCTCAGATGAGGCAAACAAGGCTCAGAGAGGTTATGAAGTTTGTTCAAGGTTACACAGCTAGAATTCAAGTCCATCAGCCCAATTAGAGTTCTGAATTTTTAATCACTACATTGTCTTGCTTCCCAAAGCCTCCTACTCCCCCCAGGAGGGTTAGAAGACCTTCCCTTGGCAGGACCCTTCCTCTCCATGGCCCTTCTCTGTCCTGTGCTCAGCTCTAGAATCCTCTCACACACAATTGTCCACTTAGTCCCTTTATGGTTCACCTACCTCCCAGAGGGCGTGAAGACTCTCCAGGTTCTTGTTCTGTAGTTTTCCACCTTTGCACCTCTTATCTGACATTCAGTTGTCAGTCACTTTTATTGAGCACTTCTGCATGCCCGCCACTGTTAGAGGAAGTTTGGCTTCATTGAATCCAAACAGAACCTAGACTAGCTGCCAGTATATTCACTGCTGTGTGTGGGGACACTGTGGAAGAAAAAGGGGTGCTGTATTAAATCATAAGCTCCTAACTGGGGTCATGGTGGACAGTCACACCTCAGGCACATAACTTTTTAGTATGTTTGTCTTTACTACCACTCTCATTGAAGGTGTGGAAAGCCAGATGGCTGAGATGCCAGGAAAGGACCCTTGGACTGAGAGATGGTGGATGCATTAATAAGCAAAGAGAGAAAAGAACATTCCAGAAAAAGGGACTGCATGTCTAAAGGCCCTGGAAATGGCAGGGACCACAAGAAGCCAGAATGGCTGGGCCAAGGTGAGGGGACTGTGGTCAGAGATGATGGGAAGCCTTGGCCTTGCCAAGGAGTTTTGGCTTTATCTCTAGTGGGAAGCTTTTTAAGTTGGGGGTGGGTGGACGTTAATGGTGTCACCTGATTGGCTTTGATTGAATCCAGTTTGCATTGAAGAGTTTTGGCTGAAGAGTGGGCAATAGGCTAGCAGGGACTAGAGTGAGCAGACACATAGTGGGGAAAGGTTGATGGGTTTAATGGCACTGAAAGGCACAGAGGAAGTAGTGAATGTGAGAAATACAGAGGCCAAGGTCCTTTCCCTCCCTGGGGTCAGCCCATACTCAAAGACTGGTCGATTGGGCAGGGATGGAGTAGGCCAGAAGGCCCATTCTGTTGGTCACCGTGGAGGGATAGCTCTGAACACTGGCTGTAGCCTTGGAACTCCCAGTGGGATGACCAAGATCTTAAAATAGAGATAAAAATGTAAAATTTCCCATTCTCAATGGAGAAAAGGCTTGAGGCCAGGACCTGCTTAGAGTTCCAGAGACGTGTGGGTGGGTCTCTGGTCTCTCCAGTGCCTAGGGAGGATCCTGCTCTACCCAGGGCAGGGGTCCCAGTGTTCAGAAAGTGTCTCCCACAACTACAGAAGGATGGTGAGCCCCATGTGTGCGTTGGGGTGGGGGTGGGGCCCTCTTGGTTTGGCCCTAGCTTTGTCATGTACTTTCTCTGTGACCTGGGGCATATCCACTTCCCTCTCTGGGTCATTTCTTCATTAATGAGACAGGAAGTTGGAGGAATGGACTCTTAACTTTTGGGGCAGACTAGGGTCTTTGAGAGTTTGTTGAAAGTTAAGACCAATTGTGCACATAATTTCCGGCAGCTGCAGGGGTTCCTGAAGCCCTGGGCTGGGATGCCATGTGGACTTAACTGGGCCTCAAGTTAAGGATGTTTGGATGAGAAAGAACAAGCATCATTTTTGAAAGCCTGCTGAGCACCCGTGCATTACCGTTCTAATCTTCACCACGGTCCTCTAAGGCAAGCATTACTTTCCTGACCTGTGGAACGAACTTAAAGTGACTCACCCAAGTTGGGAGGAGCTGAACTAGGACTCCAACGGGTCTTTCTGAAGCCAAAGTCTGTTTGTTCTTCCCATTATGAGAGACATCTCTACTCTCCTTTTGCCAACCCCACCACACCCCCATAACACCATAGCAAAGCTCATGCAGTTTGAAGTGCTCAGGAGGCAGGGCTTCCATCTGGAGGTAAGATGGAGGACCTGAGGCTCAGAGAAGTTAAGTGGCCTGTAAGGTCACACAGCAAGGACATGTTCTAGCTGAGAGGTGGCTATAGCGGACATGTGTGATCACTCCTTAAGTCCCAGAATGGACAAGCCTTACCTAGTTGCAACTTGGAAAACCAGGGGAAAGAAGGATGAGGGGAAGTTGTCATTAGGGGAAGAAGGCAAGCCCCTAAAGAATGAGCTCAAGTTTGGTCAAGGAGAATGTCACCGCTAACAACTTGGTTCTTTCATTTCTCCCTGCTTCAATTCAAGCTATTTCCTCTTTCCAGCCTTGCCAAAATCTTTTGTATATTCCCACCCTGCGTAAATGTCTCCCCTGAAACTTTGGGCACCCTGCCTCCCCCCATTCATTTTCCCCCGCTTGGGCCTGGGAGATGTGCACTTACTCCCAAACCCGCAGGCTTTGAAGGCGGAATGCTTTCCTACCGCCCCACAGCAGGGCTTGGGCAGGGGAGACGGGGGTTGTGACTCAAGGACACTGAGGCTGCTACTGACCTACCTGCACCCCAAAAGAAAGGGTCTCCTGAACGTGTTCTACCCTCATCCTCGATGCTTCGAGTCCCGGCCGCCCCCTTACCTCGACTAGTGTGTTAACATCCTGAACCTGAGAAGGCCCCAGGGTGTTCAGGTCCGTGCTCTAGGGACCCCTGTCCTGGGCCTGGATCTGTCTCCTCCAGGGAAATGATCAAACATAAGGTCGGTACGCGCCCCACCCCGCGCTGCGCGATGAATTGCCTTGGGGCGGGGGGCTGACTGCTGCTGAGGGTACAGAAATGCTTTTGCTGAATGAAACTCAGTGGCTCGATCACTTCCAAAGGACAAGCAGGAAATGCCCACACCACGACTCCTTTTTACTTTTCACTTGGCAAGGGCCTCCCTTAACTCAGTCCCGCGCCCTCCGTCCCCCAAGCTCCGCAGCCTGAGCCCGGGCACAAGCAAGCACCAAATTACCAGGCGAGGGAGGCGCGGCGCCTTTAAGAGACGGCGGGGGTGCCGCCCCCTGGCGGCCGGGGCGGCCGCGCTTCCTCCGCGCCGGCGGGTCCCGCGGGCCCGGCCGGGTCAGCGCGGCGGCGGCGGCGGCGGCGGGTCGGCCCGTGCGCGCGGGGGCCACGACGAGGAGGAAGTGGCGGCGGCGGGGGCGGGCGGCCACCTGCGCTCTGCCGGGGTCCGAGCGCCCCGGGAAGGGCACGCGCCCGGCTGGGAACGGCCGTCCGCGCCGCCGGGGGCTCGGAGGAGGGACCTGGGAGCGGCGTGCAGACCGAGCGCGGTGGCTGGCTCGCTGCTGCCGCCACCGCCACCGGAGGGCGGGTTGCTTGGCCCGGGGCGGCCGGAGGGAGGCGGGCTGGGCGGCGCCGGTGGGCCGGGGCCTCCCGTCTGTCCTCCGGGCCTGGCCCCGGTGCTGCGCTCGCGAACTTGCGCGCCGGCGAGCCCCCGCGAGCGGCGGGGCGGCCCCGGCGCGGCGGCAGCCAGTGGCCGGCCGCGCTCCCGCCCCGGCCCGGGCGCCAGCCCCGCCCCGGCCCGCCCCTCCCGGCAGGACCGCGCGCCCGGAGCCCCGTTCCGCGTCCCCGCCGCCGGGAGGAGGTGCCCGCTCGCTCGCGGCGCGCGCCGGGCCGCCAGACTCGGCCTGTGGGCCATTTCCTCCGGACCCGAGCTCCCCGCCCGCGGAGGACGATGCAGACCTTTCTGAAAGGGAAGAGAGTTGGCTACTGGCTGAGCGAGAAGAAAATCAAGAAGCTGAATTTCCAGGCCTTCGCCGAGCTGTGCAGGTAAGGAGGGCCGGGGCTCCGGAGCCCGGGGACCCCCCCCCACACACGCCCCCGGCCCGAGCCCGGCTCAGCCCCAGTGGCTGGTTTGGGGGGTTAGAGCAAAACGGGAAGGAGTGGTTCGCGGGGACACTGGGTCCGAGGAGCCAGGTGGCTGTGGTGGCCGCCGGCAGTGTTGGAGGGAAGCGGTGGCCAGTACGGGCGGTGTGGCACGGACCAGGGCGCTCAGGTGCCTGTGACCCCGCTGGGGGAACCTCCAGCCGCCCAGGACGCAGGAGGAGCGCTGCTCACGGTGGCGGAGGGGCCTGGGAAATCGGGGATCCACACCCTCTGCCTGTGGCTGGAGGGTACTTTTGGACCAGGGTGTTTTTCTTCCTTCATCCTCTTCCCTTCGTGGAGGACGCCAGTGCTTGTATGTGTGCAGACCATCTTCTCGGTGCCCTGTGTGTGCAGCTGTTAAAGCTGTCATTGCATGCCACTAGGTTAAGCCGATGTGAAGCAAGCAGCAATACTTGGCATGCATGTGGTGATTTGCTGTCTCATTAGAGCCTCGCACCAGCCTTGAGAATTGGCCGCGGTGGTGATTCTGGGCCACGTGTCTGACAAGGGGGAATGGAGGTGCAGAGAGGTGGGGTACTACGTCTGGGGTCCTAGAGCTAGGGAGTGGCTGGTGCAGAGGAGGCGCTAGCTAGGTAAATGCATGTGGTGTAGGATGGCCTTCCTCTCTTTGGCACTCCCTCCCTTCCTGGTGCTCAGTGGTGGAGACTTGGGGTGTTTCAGCAAGATTGCGTTCTTAATGCATTACTGAAGCATATCCAGTGTTGGGTCCGATATGCCTTGTTCCACAACTGTGGCTTTGCCTTTGAGAAGCTGTGAGTTAAATCCTGTAGTCAACGAAAACCTAAGAGAATCTGGTTCCCCAAGCCGTTTGCAAACTCTGGGTGGAAACCTTTTGTTATGCAGTGCCTCCACTTGGTAGATCTGATTCTTGAAAATGGGCCCCACTTGCATTTTTGTCCCTGCTGGGTCCCCCAACGTGCCGGACAATTGAACAATGGGGTTTTCTTATCTCCTGGTGCGAGGAGTAAGTGGCCAGTCTGATCTGTCCTGCACGGGGCTGGGCTGGCAGCACCTCTCTGCTCCTCATCCCTGTCTCAGGGGCTTCTGTCCCTTTGCCCCCTGCAAGCCCTGAAGGCGCTTTTCTCCCAGTAACCAGAGGGGGGCACCTTGCATAGGACAGCTCCTGGGTCTGTATCCTTGGCCGGGGGATGGAGTCTGTAGCTGGCTGCCTTTCCTGAGGTCAGCTTCCCCAGGAGAAAGCAAGCTTTCCATGGTCAGCCGGGCATACTGAATTCGTGAGGAAACCAGGAGGAACTCAAAGAGCTTTGAAATTGGGTCCGAGGACTTTTGGAACATTTAATAAAGGGCACTTGAACATGGTGCCGCAGATAAACAGACACTTGTGGAAAATGTGCCCTAGACAAGAAATGGGGAGAAGCCCCTTTGGCTTGTTCTTGAAGTCTAGTTCTGGTGTGAGGTGCCGGAGCTCCCCCTGCAGCCCACTAAGACTTGGGAAATCCCATTTAAGACCTCGCACCCTTTTTACTGAGGCCTGGCGATATGCTTGTCATCCTGTGTCTTCCAGCTAGAGCAGGAGGCTTGTCATCTCATTGGTATGTTTTGCTCAGTAATTAGGAGGCTCTCCTAAAACAGTTCCGGTCGAGACTCTAGGTTAGGTCCTCCTGCTGGGTGCTGATTGGCTTTCCCTCTCTGTGGACCTCTTTGCTTTTAAACGGGGATTTAGAGCTAGCTATGATGTCAACCATGCTGAGGGAAATCCCGCGTGGAGTGTTAATTTCTCAGGGCTGTTGAGCTGCCTTCTGGCCAAAATAATGGCTTTGAAGAGAAGAAAAGCCATCGAGGTCATTCTAGTCTCTCAGGAAGCCTACTTCGTGTTTTCATTAGGGAAGCTTTAGACATTTTATCACTTAAGCTTAAGAAGAAAAAGAAAATACTAAAAATAGTGTGTGTGTTTTTTTTTCGTTTCTCCTCTCCTTTATTATTTTCCAGGCAGCGCCTCCTGGTGGCCACATTCCTATACTGGGTGCAAAATGCTCCTACCCTTAAAGAGGGTGACTGGAGCCCTTTGCTGTTGTGTTTGGTGGGAATGCTGGTGCACTTTTAGTGGCTCATGGGGTGATGTGGACGGACATTGTCATGTTTTTGACATTCAGAGTCTGGGGATATAAGCGCTCCTTTTTTGATGGATGATTAATTGTCTGTGAATTTTCCAATGAAAAAGTCCAGAGATGTTTGAAAATGACTGGAGGCTCTGCTCCGAATGTTTGGGGCAGTGTCAGCGCCTGAGAGGCTGACCCGAGCGGACTGGGATGAGTTGTTTAGCTGAGTGTCAGGCCTCGTAAAAATCTCTGAGCAGGAAGGGATGTTGGAGATCATCTCATCCAGCCTTTTGTTTTACAGATGGGGAAACAGGCATGAGAGCAGGCAGGTTCCATATGTTTGTTCCTTTTGTTTAACTTCTAGAATGGATTCAGCCTGCTGACCCTGAGACTCACACAGAAAGCTAGTAGTCCTTTCTCGCTGGGCACCTCTGACAGTAAGGTGGACCCCTTGTTTTTGTCACAGGGATCCAGCTGCTGCGATCCTGTCCGGGGGTCAGTTTTCTTTGCAAGGCTGAGTCATTCCTTCAGCAACTGTGATGCCTGGTTCACCAAGGGGGCGTCACACATTGGTGGTGTCAGTAGGTGTTTGGAGCCTGATTGGACCTGGATCCCTTAGGTACAAATAAGGGCCACCCCTTCAAACCTTTGGTGCACCTAGTCAGCAAATGGGCCTTGGACTCAGCTTGATTTTGAGTGGTACTGTGTGTTCCTGTCACTGTCTAGTTTCCTCCCATCTCCTCGGGGACCTGGCTTGTTCTCTTTGACCGCCCCACTCTTCTTCCCCTCCTAATGCTGGAGCAACCCCACTGCTCCCTCCCACCCTCCTTGTGGCTTTTTCAAGATGCCCAGAAGGGACTTCAGAGGGAGAGCGAAGAAATAAAGCCGTTGGTTGGAAATGTTGGGTGATTTTTAATGGTTCTAGTTCTCCATAATGCCCCATTTGGAAATGCTGGCTGGCCCTGGTTCCCTTTGTTCATGTTTTCTGTGTCCCTCCTCCAACTCCTTGTCACTTCCCCACTCTTTTCTTTCCTGGGGCTACTCGCAGGAGGTGGTGAAAAGGTCCATGGAACATTCTGGTGTAAAATATGGGTGAACCTCTGTCTGTCTTTGCTGTAATGTTTGCTGACTTTTTAATGGGGTCCTTCCAGTGACCTCATCTCACTTCATCCTCCCAATACTCAGAGATGGAGGGATGGGGAAACTGAGGCTCTGGGAATGTGCTTTAAGTGTCTCCTCTTTGCCCAGGTTAACCTGGGGTTTCCTGAAGGCTCCAAAAGCAGAAGAACATTTGTAAAGTTCTCGTCCTTGAGAAACTCGAAGGCTAGCTGGGCTGACTGGTCTATAGGAAATGTGTTTATGGCGTAACCTCAGACCATGATATTGACTCAGGCTTTCTCACAGGGGATCCTGTGTACAGGTCCCTTTGAATGAACTAGGCAGGGAGTCCATGCTGGCTCTAGTTCACTGAGCACCTTCCACAGTCCAGGCCTGGTGTCAGGCATTGGGTTGAGGGGGCAGCGGGGTGGAGCCCCTGCCCTCCCCAAGCTGAGAGAGTGGTATTCATAGTAACTGTGTCCTGGGAGGCATGCCAGGAAGCTTAGGGTGCCGCTGTTCCTTCCTCTACATTCCTTCCTTCAAAAAGGGGGCACCAAAAGGTCCCTTTCTACTGGGGTGGTTTACCATTCTAGGCTGGAATTCTTTCCGGAGAATCTTAAAGGGGAGGAAGGAGGATCTTTTCTAGGAGTAAGTGATGCTGGTCTGTGGGTGGGTATTTTTCTGTTTGTCTTAATGTCTGGATTTGGCACCATTTTAGGGGGCAGGGCGGGAGGAGGTACTGACTTAAGTTTCCTTTGTCGCAGTGCACGGGGACTATCCATAACCCAGACTTGCTGATAAACACTTTCCAGCAGCCCCGTGGGAGGAGAGAGGACTTGCAGTGGGAGAAGACACCCATCTGGACACTGCCGTCTGTTGATGGAATGGCCTTGTGATCTGGGCATGTGACTTACCCCTCTGTGCCTCAGTTTGCTCATCTGTACTAAAGTGAGGGCAGTAACTACTTCGTTTGGGGTTGTATGCACTAAAGGAGTCAAATGCTGGACATGTAAAGGGCCTGGAACTCTAAATGGTGGTTGCTGCCTTTTTCTTTGATACTGATGCTCGCTGTCCTTGGGGAGCTTCTGCCCATGGAAGTCCCTTTATTCTGGGGTCTTTGGCATTTGTGGATGGAGTGTTTAGTTTGAGCCACCCTGAAGTCCATGATGGAAGCTGACTGGTTATCCTGCTGGGGTGTGGGGAGTGTGGGGCCGCATGGCTAAGGAGGGGCCACCCTGCCTGGCAGCCTCCCAGAATCGTGTTCTCTTTTAACACGCGGCCCGTCAGAATCTTACAGCCGCCTGGGCAGCAGGGGTGCGAGCTCACCTATTTTTCTGGGTGGGAAACCTGATAAAATTAAATGTTAATGCAAGATGCTACTTTCATTTTTTAAAAAATATTTGTTCTGTTGTTTGAGAGAAGGGGAGAGAGAGAGAGAGAGAGAGAGAGAGAGAGAGAGAAAGAGAAAAGGGGGAGGGCCTAGATTAGTCTCTGTAGTTGTAGTCATTAGTTGTGACATAGTTTCATTCCACACAGGTGGCTAGGAGGCCTTGCAGGGTGGGAACTGAACTGGGGGCCTCTGCATGGGAAGCGAGAATCTTCACCACTATTCTTGCTATTACCAGTTGTGCCGCAGCCCAGCGCATGGCTTTTACGGGCTGGGGCTGGGATTCAATCCCTGGACCTTGCAGTTGCAAGGTACCTGCCCAACCTGTTGAGCTATCCTGGCATCTCTCTCTTTTTTTTTTTTAAGTTTAAAGATTCAAGAAGCGTTCATGTTGGATTTTCTGGAAATGCCATGAATCCATGAGCAATCACGTTATTGTTATTAGCTAACAGTTACTATGTTATTGTTTTGAATATTTAATACAGGCACATGTTAAAATCAGAGGACTCAAAGTACACAAGTCAGTTTCCCTCTTGTTCTCGAGTTCCTGTCACTGCGGGACGACTGTTGTTGGCAGTCTCTCTCCATAGGTGCTTTGTGCAAACACAGGGGTACGTGGGTGTGTGGGTCTCTCCATACTTACTGCTAAGTGTGTGAACACCGCAACTTAGAGAAATTGCACATCGCAGCTTCATGTGGGGATCATTCTATATTATTGTCTTACTGCTTTAATGGTCCAGCTCTTAGAACAATGGGCCTTATTTCTTGCTCAGTGAGGACAGGGTTAGTGGACACAGGCGTTTTACTTTTTCGTGGGAGTTCTGAAACTACTCTCAAATGACAGTGAACGGGAGGGGCTTGCGACCCGCACCCCCTCCAGGCCAGCGGACAGACGTTTTTGGTGTTGGCCGTACACGTGGGTGAGAAATAGTGTTTTTGGTTTGCATTTCTCCCACGATGCTGAGATTGAATTCACATGGTGGGGCTGACTGCATTAGACAGCGCTGGACACAGCTGGGCTCACCTGCCCGGAAGGCTGGGGCCTCCGTTCCTAACCACGGGCCAGCCTGCCACCACTAGCTGTTTCTCCCACGTGGGTTAGCAGGCTTGGGGCATTCAGTAAATGCTTAGTGAGGTGCCTCATGAGTGTAATTTCTGAACAGCTGGATGTGAATTGGGTTTTTGTTCCTATTCGTATTTTGAATTCTTCTGAAATACTAGTTTTTTGAAAGAACATTCTGGTACCTCCTTTTAGAAAGTAAGATTCGTTTTAGAGAGCAAATCATCTTTGGGGAGCTGTGACCCTACTCCTTGCCCGGCAAGGCCACGGCCTTAACTACCTTTCCCCTTTGTGCGTGCATCGGGCCCAGCCTTTCCCAGCCTGGGTGTATGTGGCCTTGCTTTGGGAGAGTGGGACTCCTGAGAGGGGTGGCTTGTCCAAGGTCACCCAGTGGGGTGTGGCAGGGGGCTTGCCAGCTCCTGAATGAGTGCCCCCCTCCCTGTTCGTTACCTGCTGAATCCTCCTCTCAACAGCACTCCCTGGGGAGCTGGGCATGAGGGTGCCTCTCAGAGCAGCCAGGCCATTCCCATCGGGCTGTTTGATTTCTGCCGGGTGCTTTGTCTTGCCTGCTTCAAGCCCCCGTCTGAAAGCTGCTGCTCTTGTGGCCCTCCTCTCGCCCGTGCTGGGCCTCGTGGGCTGGACTCTGTAGTCCCTCTCATGATGCCCCCACCCCTCATATGTCATCAGCTGTGGAGATTTGAGAAACACTCCCATGAGGGACCCCCAGATTCTAGTTCCCACTCCCCTCAAGTCCCTGGTTGCTGGGTGCCCAGAAACTGTTCCACTCTGCAAAGTCCTCGTGGTGTCGGGAGGCAGCCACCAGAGCCCAGCCATGTAGACTCTTCTGAGGCGTCAGTCACCCTTGGAGGGAGAATCGGGATGCACAGTTAGGCAAAGTCCCTCAGAGTTGGCTTCTGGGAGGCGTCTTATTTCCCCCTTTGACTCAGAGTCTCAATCCCAGTGATCCCTATCAGCCAGCTAGTTCTCTCTGGACAGGTGCATGGTGTGTTCCTTGTCTGGCTGCCCTCTGAAAAGTTGGTTCCGTGAAGGTAGAGGCTCTGGCAGTTTTGTTCACTGCTAGAACCCCAGTGCTTGTATCTGCACATAGTGGGAGCTAATGCGTCTGTGGGTGAAGAAACTGCCTGGCGGGTTTCGGAAGCCTTTTCCATGTCCCCTTGGCTCAGCCAAAAACGACTTGTGACTCTGGAGTGCTTCTGTGCCAGGAAGGAAAGGGTGAGGGGAGGTGGGTGGGGGGAGTGAGGCGGTGGGTCCCAGGTCAGGGAGGAGGTTGGCAGCTTCATCCCTTCATTATTATTTTTTTAATTGTTAAATTTATTGGGGTGCCTACATTCTTTTATTCACTTAGCAAATCCTGAGTATCTACCTGGCTGGCCCGGTGCTGGTTCCTGCCCTTGTGCTGCTAGATTAAGGTGACCAGATGTTAACATTGGTAAAGCGGGACACCATTGACCGGGGGGGAGGGGGTTCTTGATTAAAAATTTGGTCTATCTCCCATCGTTCCTTAGCTTGTCGTGCATTCTTTCCAAAAATCGGGACTTTTTAAAATCGCCGTGGGACACGGGACAAATTGTTAACAATTGGGACTGTCCCGCCAAAAGCGGGACGTCTGGTCACCTTATGCTAGATGCATGGTAAAGAGGTAAAGGTGAACCTGCACACAGATACATTTAAAATGCTGCAAAGAGTAATTAGCGCCAGGAAGCCTGCAAATGGGAGGGAGCTGTGGCAGGCAGGGGTGGCTGCAGCCACTTTAGCACTCTGTGGTCCTCGAAGGCTTCTCTGACAGGGTGGTGACAGTTAGTGAGAGTGGCTGAGAGCTCATTTTTCTAGGAGCTAAAGAGCGACAGGGCAGGGAGGGGAGGGGCTGTGTCTGCTTCCCGGAGGCCACACACCCTGGCCTGCCTCCGATGATACAGCCCTGGGTTCTGTGTGGAAGGACGGCAGCCGTCTAGGGAAGGGGAGGCTGGTTTCCATGTTAGACAGGTGGTCCAAAGAGGCAGCAGGGTGTATTCCTTTAGAAGCCTGGTTCCCTGATAGTGTGGTGGCGGACCAGGTGGTGGCCCTGTGACCTTCCTCCACCTGCGGCTACGCTGTACTCTGGGGCCTAGGACAGTAAGCCAGATGCTCCACTCTGGTCTGACCCAGTCCAGTCTTGTTCTGGAATGAGCAGTTCTGGGCCTTGAGGGCCTGGGGTTGAGGGGATGGGTAGGTATCTGATGGCCCTTAGGCCATGACCTTGCCCAAATCTGGGATTAGGCCTCAGGTGCCCGAGGACCCCATGGAAGCCACACCAGACGCAATTCTCTTTAATAGTCATCTACCTTCTTCCAGGCCAGTGTTTGCCGAACTAGCTCAACAAAAGAGGTACCTGGAGCGCCGGTGAAAAGCCCACGTCCCCGAGTCACCCCCTCCCTCATAAAACTCTCCAGGGCAGGGGTCTGGGAGTCTCCTTTTAAGAAGTTCCCTCCTGATTCCTCTGGGAAACTGAAACTGTCAGTGCTAGGCCTCACCCCCAAACTGTCAGGCATGTTTAACACCAAGTTAAACATACTGAAGTGGTCTCTTTACTGCAGGGCCTCTGGGGGTGGGGGGCTCTCTAGGAGGGCATTTGGGATATAGCTGTTCCCAGGCTGGTCTGCCCCTGGAGTCCCTGTGTGGGAGTTGTTCCCCGGGGCACCTGCCAGCCACCCGCTGAGCCTTACCACTCGGGAGTGAGGCAGGGCCAGAGCCCCCAGGTGGCCCGCCCAGCTTCCCCTGCCTTCTGGGCAATCCTCCCTTTAAAAAAATTTATTGCCTCTGGCTGCTGGTTTGCCCTGGAATGTATTTAAAAGGGGATCTGAGTCTGGCAGGAGCAGGGTTTTGCAGAGGAGACATTCCTGGGGACAGGCCTGCCCCGGTGTGACCCTGATTGTGGGGGCAGGAGCGTGGCCTGTGGCGCTTCCCTGTGTAGTTTGCCCTGTAGACGCATGGACTCCCATCAGCCGCCTGAGTCTTGGAGCCTGCACCGTGGAAACAGGAGTCGGGCTTGTCCAGGCAGTCCCCGAGCTTCGGAAGGGCCGTGTGGAGGTTTCCCTCTGCTTCCGCCCAAATCAGTGGCGCACACCAGATTTCAGAGCACAGCGAGGACCGGCCTGTATCACAGCTCGTGAATCTACCCTCCAGGCTGCGCGGTGCACCCCCATTTGCTGGACGAGAACACTGACGTGCAGGGAGGGGCGAGATGACTTGTCTGGTCCCAGGTCACCGAGTGGCAGAGCTGGGGTTCACCCTTGAGGCTGGCTGATGCCTCACACCATAGTTTCCTCCTGTCAGATTGCCTTCTCAGTCTTGAAAGGGACATCGGCACCATTGTGCTGATGCCCAAGGTGTTCTGTTCTGAGCCTCCTCTTCATGCACTTGTCGGCCAAGGACAGGTAGTAGGTGGTGGCAGTGAGCTTGGAACACAGGACTTGCCCAGCTGGCTGTGAACGACTGGGCAAGCCATTCTGTCTCCTGAGCCTCTGCTTCTCCATCTGTAAAGTGGGTGAAGTATGTGCACCCACTTCTAGGGCTAGTGAGCATGGCAAGTGCTTAGTAAATGATAGGATTTCCCCCTCCCTCAGGGGGTCATTTCCCATGCCCTCCTACCTGACCAAGGTGGGGCCCAGGGCCTTTGGAGTCCCCAGTCCAGGGCAGACTGGCAGACTCCCTGCCTCCTTCCCCTGTCCTTGTCCGGTGTGGGAGTCTGCCAGTATCGGTGACCAGGACAGGACAGCCCCTGGCCTCCCAGCTCACTGCTTCCTGGGAGGGCCGGAGGGTGGGTGGTAGGTAGGTGCAGAGAGGATCCCCTGTGGAAGTTTCACTTTCATTTCTGCCTCACCCTGTTTCCATCCAACAGTCGAGGGCTGGGGTGTGGAGGTGAGGAAACATCCGGTCTCAGTGCGCCATCCCTCTGGCCCCAGGAACAACCCAGGGCCCTGACGGCTCTTCCCTGCAGTGCACAGGGGTACATGAGTGCTCTTCTGTTTTCCCAGGGTTTGGGGGACTCTTAGGGAGAAAGGGGGCACATTGGCATGTATGGGGCATTTGTGAGTCCCTGGGTGCTGATTCCTAACCTCTGAGGATCCTGGACATTCTGTGAGGGATGCTCAGTGCTGTGGGATGTTGGTTCTCTATGGATGGAATTTACTTTGTATCACCCAGTCCATGTTACAGATGGGGAAACAAAGGCCTAGAAAAAAGAAGCAGAGTTAGCACTACATGGTAGAGCTAGTCGGTGGGGCAGCTTGGCTTTGAACCTGGTTTAGCTGACACTAAAGCTTCTTTAAGATTTTATTCTTAATTTTTTATTATTTTCTTTTTATTGTTTTTGACAGAAAGAGAGAGAGAGAGAGAGAGAGAGAGAGAGAGAGAGAGAGATACAGAGAGAGAGAGAGAACTGAAGTGAGGGAACTCCCCAGTTCAGCACATGGGTCCACACAGACCAGGGCCGGGATTCGATCCTTGGTCCCCGGTGCTGCAAAGTGAGCGCTTAACCCACTGAGCCATCCCGGCTTCCCCTAGATTTTATTCTTAAAAGTCCTGACATTTATTATGGGATCCTTGAAAAGGAAAGGACTTCTGATTCTGACCATTCTGGTAGAGGCCTGTTCCCACGTCCCTGTGGGCTTGTTTGGGCAGTGGCTTCTGGATCCTGTTTGGAGGAAGTTCTGCTTCCTGTGGAATCAGCCCCCAAGTCCCCCGACCCCCACCCTGACCCAGGTGCCGCCACGCTGTGGCCTGTGCTTAAGGAGGTTTGGGTGCTCAGTTCCCCTTGGGAGGGAGGCCCAGGGCTGAACCTCTGGGCTTCACTCACGGAGACTTGCCGGCTGGTGAGGCGTGAGCTTTGTTCCCTTGGGGGCGGGGGCTGATATGCTGCCCTGGCATGGGGGGTGGGGGCAGCGGGGTCCTCCTCCCAAAGTGCACACCAGCCTCTGCTTGAGATTGCAAACTCGTTCCCTCAAGGCACGATTTTCAATGCAGCAAGAACAGTTCAGCTCCGGAAACACCAGGAACTCCCTGTAGCTCCAGCTACAGTCCTGACGGCTCTCAGTCCTCTTGTGGAAACTGAGGCTCAGAGAGGGTGAGTGGCCTTCCTTGGGTGTCATACCTGGTCAACCCTGGGAGTGGGCTTTGGATAGCAGTCTGTGTGGATGCAAAGTCTGTACCTTTGACTAGTACAGAGTTTAGATAAGAGGGTAGTTTTTTTGTCTTGAGCTCTTTTCCAGCAACTGTCCCCAGTGCCTCTTAGTTATTAACTTTTCTCCTTCTCTTTTTCAATTTCAATTGGGTGCCTGGCCTGCCTGGTCAGGAAATGTAGGTGCTGACTCAGTTGATATCCTCTCAGGCCGGGGAGGCTGGCCGTGGCTCTGCCCAGCACCCAGACACCTTTCAGCAGCATCGCCATCTATCTGTGGATGCTGGCTTTGGGCTGCCCAGTTTGTGAAGTGCTCTATCCAGACGGTCTGATAGATTCCCAGGATCCTGCCATTCCCACCTCGTCCTGCTCCTTCCTGGAAATGCTCTGGGCCACTGTGGGTAGGGCCGTGTCCCACTCTTCTGTTTAAACTGCCACGGTGTCTCTTCCCAGGGGTCACCTGGGGAACCTTGGAGCTTTATCTGTTGAAGCTAGAGGCTTTAGAGGGTCTTGGAAAGATTCCAAAAAGCCTGGGGCTGACCCTCATCTTCACAAGCAGGGTACAATAGCTGCATTCTGGCTGTGTGACTTTGGGTCAAGTGACTTAACCTCTCTGAGCCTTTAGTTTCTTTCGGCACCTGAAATGGGAATTTTTTTTTTTTTTTTTTTTTTTTTTTTTTTTTTTTTTTTTTTTTTTTTTTTTTTTTTTATCTTTTCACATTTATAGAGAGAAATTATCTTTTTGTCTTTAGTGCATAGTTATTTCTATTTTACTTTTTGACAGATAGAGAGAGAGACAGAGACAGAGACAGTTAGAGAACCGAACTGTGGGAACTCCCCAGTTCAG